>LR749553.1:1408692-1500991 GCA_902729485.2 Mus minutoides
CCGTGAAGACAGTGACAATGTAGGTTATGGCTGGAGGGAAAAGAAGGGAAGAGAGGGTTCAAAGTGGCTTCACTGGGACATCCCTCCGTCCTCATCTTTGCTACAACACTGCTCTCCCAACACGCGCCCATGCCACCCCTCCTCCATTTTACACACTCAGACCAGTCTACCTCACAACCTCACTTGTCTTTCAATATTGTGTTAGTATATGTGAGGCTGGGGGTGAACTCCCTCTATTATCTCAGGAGACTGTCAGCACTCATTACAGGAAACAAAGACAAGAAGGAAATTGAGCTGGCCAAAAATAGTACTTATTATTAATGTTAATTACTATGTGTACATTATTAATAGCTGCCAGATAAATTCTGTTATGTCTAATCTAATTATAATAGCCAAATCCATTGGTAGAGATTTATCTCTGGCCTATCTTGTTCATTTGGTTCTTTATGTTGAAAAATATAACTTTTGAGAAGGGGTGCTAACATCTTCCCCACTCCCTGGGCTGAGGAAGAGGGAGGGAACACAACAAAGAGAGTCAGTCATCTTGGGTTTTGATCAGTCAGGAGGCAGTGTGGGCCAATGGGATTCTGCAGATGAACCACCAAGTGCTATGTAAACTCCTAAATAAGGCAAAAAGAACACAGAGAGATCGCCAGCATTGGAAACAGAAACTCTTTGAAGGGCTCATCGGCATCCTTTTATCCTGTCCCAGGGTTTAAGAACAGGGAAAACAGCAGACAGGGCAGGGAGGGGAGAGGAGACAGGCAGGGAGATGAGGATGCCCAGGGGAGCAGAGGGCATGGGTATTAGGAAGGGTGACTCCTGGGCAGATGCAGCTGGGGTGGGGGGGCGGAGGGAGCTGGGAAATGGTGGGAAGAGGTATCGTCTCCTGATAAGGAAACTGGAGTCAATTTGTGATCCAATCTGCACCTTACACTGTGAAACTCTGGCTGTATCTCCAGTGGGGGTGGGGGGGGGATAAACTTCAGCAGAGGAGCAAGTTCTCAGCTGTGTGCAGTCACGTGAGTCTTCTAGAACCCCAATGACCACCTCAGACAAGCTGAGGTGTAGAGATTTTCTGTGGAGTTTGCAATGGAAAGAGAACATCAGGAGGTGGATCAAAATCCATACCATGTCTGCCTTCGACAAGCTATGTGACTCTGGACATCTTTCTGAACTTCTACATGCCTCAGTTTTCCATCTGTGAGGTGGGAACAAGAGACTAGCTATGTTGTATAGGTGGACGTAGAGATGAAATAAAACATAAGAGGGTCACAAATTCCCCTCTGGATTTCTCCTTTAGTTGCTTCTATCCATAGCTAGGAATGCCAGGCCATTGCCCTGTCTGCTCAGGCATCAGCAGCCTTGCAACCCAGAGAAATAGAGCATTTTCTAGGGCAGCAAGGATGCTGTCTTCAAACCCAGCTGCCTCCTGTCTGATAACAGTTGTAAGCCACAGACACAGGTATGGACTCTTGAGAAGAAAAGATGGTCCAGCGGGGGCCTTGCCTCTCCCTGGCCTACCTGTGGTCTCAGCTCCGCCCACTAAGATGTCCCTCTGGATTTTGCCATCATCTTCATCCAGCGCCAGCCAGCGGTTAAGGGGAAAGTCGTATTTCCTTTTGTTTCCAATATCTTCAATGATGATCTGAGAAGGAGAAAACAGGAACAACTGTGCTTATTGTCATTGAAGGCACACCTGGTGATTTACTGACCCGTCCAGTTGGGGAGTGTGCTCCAAGAAGGCACCTGAGCACCTCCCACCTCAAGGAGAGCGAACACAGCTGCTTCTAGGGAACCCTCAGAAAGCCATTCAGGGATGGTCAGCAACCTCCTGTACTTGAATCTCAGTCACTAATCCTCTACTGCCTGGAGTCACTTTGGAGAATTGAGTATCCTGAGTTCAGTGAGCTAGGCTAAAAGGGGGCGGGGCTGGATCTGAGGGCTGGTGTATTAGATGATTGTGTCTTTCTGCTGAAGGTTGGACTTCTGACCTTATTGATGATAAGTCCGTGCAAAGGGGGACTAAGAGCTGAAACCAGGGCAGGCAATTCTGGGACGTGGTGGTCACATCAGAAAACATCAGCAACTGCTAGGGAGGCAACTCTAAGTAGCCATAGATGAAATCTCCCCACCGAAACAACTATAAGCTAGGTTGGTGAAGGTGTGTTTTCTAGAACACACTGAAGAGCTGAGAGTACCTTCTGAATATGTCTTTTGGACCCAACTATAAAACAGGAAAAAGAGACATACTTTATGAACAATGGAAACATATGCCATAGGGTGTTCTTTCTTTTGTGGTGTGTGTGTGTGTGTGTGTGTGTGTGTGTGTGTGTGTGTGTGTGTGTGTGTTGAAAAGCAAGAACCATGAATGATCTGGAAGGAATATTCTCTATCAGCAAGCCCACAAGAAAAGATCTTCTGAGAGGCAAGTTCTTTTGGTGAGACTGAGTCCTGAGAAGGGACCTGTCTGTGTTGAAGATAACTATATTGTGTGGCTGCAGATACTTGCCACATTACAAAGCAAGACTTCCCAATGTGAAGGTCAAAAAAAAGGATAAGACACCCCCTAGAACGAAGCAGAAAGGACAAAGCTGCCAGACGGGAAATTTCTTGTTTATCTCTCCTAAAATGGGCCACAGATACATCAAATGACCCTGGGGTACACAGTATTCACTTCCTCCCACATAGGCTCAGGATGCTTGAGTAAACATATGGGTGGCCTCGAATTCACTATGGAGTGCCAGCTGTAATTAAACACTCACCCCACACAGTACTGGACTAACTTCTATCACTTGTACATAGCCTGATTGGGTAAGGTTCTGTTCTGCACAGATGAGGGGAAACACACTCGCACACTCACACTCACACTCACACACATACACATACACATACACACATACAGAGAGAGAGAAAGAGAGAGAGAGAGAAAGAGAGAGAGAGAGAGAAATTAGAAGGGTCAGGGGCTTCATAGTTAGCCTTGGCTTGCTCAGGTAAGAGAAGTAGGATTCTAGAAGTTTTAACAAGGACAGTCTTGGAGGCAACCTGGTGAGCATGAATGTCAGCATGGAGGGCCAGTGGACTCAGGCAACCGAGTAGAGACAGGCAAATCTAGAGTGGGAAGTTCAGTTCAGGCCTCTGAAGAGCCACCCATTCCCCTCCCATGCCTCAGAGGCAGCAGAGGAGCAGCTGAGCCTACCTTGGACAAGAACCAGCCTGCGGACCCCCCCTTGTTGTTGTGGCCCACATTGATCTTCATCAACTGCCCCAAATCTGGGGCGTCCAGGGTGAACTTGTCTTCAGCTCCCTTTTCAAAGTTGTCCTTTTCGTTCTCCAGCCTACGCTCGCCTGAACGCACAGAAGCAAGAAAGTTACAAAAAAAAAAAAAAAAGGAGAGAAGAAAGAAGAACCAGAAGCCTTAGTGGTCCACCCACTGAAAGAGCTCTTACAAAGTGGAGGGCAGATCCCTGCTGGGATCTAACAGCTCCTTGCATCCTCCAGCCTTGGGAAAAGCTCAGCTTTCCTGTGTGGCTGGTTCCTGAGTCTCCTAACTGGGTTTCTCATTTCAGCCTTATCCCACAGCCTTTGCCCCTGTGAATCGCACTGTACTCCTATCCTAACACTCAAGACCCCCATCTTGCTTTTGCCCACTGCTTGTTCTGAACGAGAGCAGTGAGCAGAGCATTTGATACAGGGACTGCAGCTGGGATCCTGCCCCCTTGCTCAGCCCTGTCCTGCACACAATGCCTGTAACTAGCAGGGAACACTGTATCTGATGGGGATCTTTCTCTTACTTCTTGCTCTCCAACAGGAATGCTTTATTAACTGGGTCCTGCAAATGAAGAAACTGGGACTTAGAAATTAAATCATTCATCCGGAGTCATGTGGGCAATGCACACAGAGCTTAGAGTCCCATTCTAACCAGTCTCTCTGTCTTGCCTTCCTCCACGGCCACAATCCTGTGATCATGGCTGTACAAATTATTCTTCCTCATCCCATCAAAGAGCCAACTTTTCCCTCAACTCCTCCCATGGTTCCTCTTTTCTAAATCTACATTTCAACATCTAGAAACACAGAAAATAATTACTAGGATTCGGGTGTAGCAGTTGCTGATATTTTTGTCTAGATTGTTTCCAACCTTCCACGTTTTTACAAAAGATTTGATTAGTTTTATTTTATGTGTATGAGCATTTGGCCTGCATGCATTTAAGTTCACTTTGTGTGTGGCTGGTGCCCAAGGGAGACAAAGAGGGTGCTAAAGCCCACGGAACTGGAGTCGTGGACTAACTGTTTGGGTGTTGGGAACAGAACCTGGGTGCTCTGAAAGAGCAGCAAGGGCTCTTGAGCCCAGAGCCGAGCCGTCTCAGGGAACAAACCCAGTCATTCCGTCTCAGGCTTCCCAGTTTATCTCCCCTCCTACTCACACCCTGACCTCGGTGAGTACCATTCCAGAATCCTCGGCACATAAATGCACCTGTAGGAGAGACAGGCCACTTGTGGCTGTTTCTGACTTCTACATAAATGATGGCATAGTGTGCGCCTCACAAAGTCCCTCAGCTTCACGGTGGGGCTGACAGAGCGACTATTGCAGGGTGTCTGTGAGTGAGATCTGCTGTGTTCCCACAGGCCAGGCCGGCCGGGAGCCCCAGAGCCCCAGAGCACAGCAGGCGCCATGACAGGGTATCACAGCAGGCGCCATGACAGGGTATCACAGCAGGCGCCATGACAGGGGTATCACAGCAGGCGCCATGACAGGGGTATCACAGCAGGCGCCATGACAGGGGTATCACAGCAGGCGCCATGACAGGGTATCACAGCAGGCGCCATGACAGGGGTATCACAGCAGGCGCCATGACAGGGGTATCACAGCAGGCGCCATGACAGGGGTATCACAGCAGGCGCCATGACAGGGGTATCACAGCAGGCGCCATGACAGGGGTATCACAGCAGGCGCCATGACAGGGGTATCACAGCAGGGGTTGCTACCATTCCTCTGCTGTCATCTCCACAGGCCTTTGAGAAGAATCCTCTCAGTCACTAGCAGTTTGTCGACAGCTGGTGACAGTCCACTCTTTAACTGCCCTACCAGAGCCAAGTGACAAAAAGCGCCACGCTGCTTTTTCTTCTCTTGGTGTACAAGTGTTCAGATGGTACTACCTCAAACATCATTGAAATGGACAATTTTATGCCCTTCCTCTGCACACAGGTAAAAACTCTGCTGCACATATGTGTGCATGGATGGTCACTAACCTGGTGTGTGGTCAGCTTTAGTTTGTGAGGCAACACTGCCCTTCTGACTGCATACGTGGGTGTAAATTTCCACCAGCAATACATGGGAATTCCCACAATACAGGTGTTATTAATGTAACACCTGTATTTTAAAGTTTTATTCTGTGTAGGATTTCGGCATCTCATTGTGGATTTTTTGTTTGTTTGTTTGATTGTTTGTTGTTGTTGTTTTGAGGGGGTGGTTTTTGAGACAGGGTTTCTCTGTGTAGCTCTGGCTGTCCTGGAATTCACTTTGTAGACCAGGCTGGCCTCGTACTCAGAAATCCGCCTGCCTCTGCCTCCTGAGTGCTGGGATTAAAGGCATGCGCCACCACGCCCGGCTTCTCGTTGTGGTTTTAGTCTGTATTTCCTTGCTTTTTTTGAGAGATAGGCCATATGACCTGTATACATATGTTCTGTGTCATTTAGGCAGAATGCATCAGCATTTTTATTTTGCTCCATTCTTTATTAATTTATTAATTATTAATAATTTATTAATTTATTCTTTCATGTATTCAGACTCCAGTTTTCCCTCCCTCCTCTCCAGTCCCTCCCCCTCCCTCTCTCCTCCCCCTCCCCATCTACGCCCTCTCTGTTTCCCCTAGAAAAGGGCAGGCCTTCTTCCACCTTTAAGTTTTGTTTTGTTTTCTAGACTATTCTATTGTTTATTTTGGGGGGGAGTGTGCATGCACATATTGTGTATATTTATATATGCACACATATATGCGTGCAGACGTGAGCATGTGAGTATTTGTATGAATGTTTATGTGTGCTTTGGGTAAATTTCATCTCTAGATTGAAGTTAATTTACACTACCTAAAAATTTCTTTCAAAAATTCTGACAATTTTTTCACATTTAAGCCTTTCGCCCATTGGGAAGATATTTTTGTGCATTGTCAAACAATAAGAATCCAGTTTTGTCTTTTCTCAGAATGCCAGGCAATTGTTCAAACACCAGTAATTGAACATCTTATCTTTGCCCTTTGGCTTATCATTTATAATGCCATCTCGACTCATGTTTCTAGATTCTTTATTCTTTATCCACTGAACACTTTTATTTGTCTTTCTCCTCACACCACGCTGTCCTAGTTTTTAAAGATCTGTGATTGGACTGGTGAAATGGCTCCATTCTTAAGGCCATTTGCTACTGAGCCAGACAACATGGGTTCAATTCCGGGGACCCACACAATAGAAAGCAAGGCCCAATCCACTTAAGTTGTGTACCCACCTCCACACCTAGGCCATAGCATGTGTGTTTCTTGCAGACACTAAACAAATTGAATAAACCTAGTTTAAATTTTTTAATATCTCTACTATCTTAATTTCTGACAGGGCAAATATCTCCCTCTAGTCTTATCTTTCCTGCTATTTTCTATTTTTGTAAATTATATCTATTAATTTTGCATGTGTGAGAAGCATCCTCACTATGGTCACATGTGGGGGACAGAGGACAACTTTCAGAAGTCAGGTCAGTTTGTCTCTTTACCATGTGGGTCCCAGGGATAGAACTCAGCTGGCCTGTTTGGCAGCAAGTGTTTTACCCACTGAGTCATATCACCAGCCCAGTTCGTACTGTTTTCATTTTTCAGGATTATTTTGGCAATATTTAACTCTTTATGGGTCTACATTTTAGTAGCAGCCTAAGCTTTGGTTGCTGGTGTTTAGGAACTTGGCTGAAATGCCATTACTCTTTTATAAAAAGAACCAGGAAACGTGGCATCTTAGTAAGTTTGAGTCTTTTCTCATCCGTGCACACTTTTCTTCTTATTTGTATATTCTGGTGCCTTTGTAAAACCTGTATTTCCCAAAGGCTCTTTCTTTAGAGTCATTCTGAAGTACTAATTTCTAATGTAAATGGTATGTTTTTACGCTAAACGATTGGGGGTTTTCTTTCACAAATGAATATAACCTATGTATTTCTGTCTTAATTTTTACCTGCGTGATATTTTCATCAGATTTATGAAAGAACTAGAAACATTGCCTCTTTTTATTTTATTTGAAAATAACTTACAGAGAATGGGCATCAACTATTTCTTAAATGTTTGTTAGATTTTTGTTTTTTACATAAACAATTTGTGGGTTTGAAGTCCTGGGTATTTTTTAATGGCTGTTCTTGTTTTACTGTTGGAAGCTGGCTTCTGCAAGCCCTTAAGATGATCAAACCTTATAGGATGCTGAGATAAAGGGCCAGGTTATGGCATAGGGTGGCATTTGCAGGGTGTTGACACCAGCTTCTCACCATGCCAAGGGAGAACCCCATGCTTTCCCAGGTATGAATGCGGGCACAGAGAATTGGGATTGGCAGCCAAGAGTCTTCCAGGTCAGCTCCTGTGAGACTCCAACTCCAGCCTAGTGCAGACAGAAATGCTTCTCCAATGGTGCAACTTGGAGATTCCCAGCCCCTAAGCTAATAACCCTCTCCAACATTTGCCATCTTGCTTGGCTGCATAATTCCTAGATGATCTAGGATGTCAGAGGTGTCCACAGCTGCTGTCAGCACTGTTAGCATCCTGAAACTTATTCTATTTCAGAGGATGGTGGTGGTGATGGTGATGATGGTGATAGTGGGGATGATGGTGATGGAGGTGGTGATGATGGTGGTGGTGATGGTGATGGTGGTGGTGGTGGTGCTGATGGTGGTGGTAGTGGTGGTGATGTCAGCAGCATGCATGCCTTTCTTTACTTCTAACAAAATAGTTTGCCTACATCCTGACATTGATGGATATGGATACATAATAGATAGTGTACATCTTCACTTGATGGATATGGATAGTGTTACCCCAGCTTCTTTCCTGTTGGTGAGATTTTCCCAGAATTCTTCATACTGATTGATTCATTTCCAAAATTCTCCTTTTATGTATTTAAGCTGGATTTTTATTTATTTTTTATATACTATGAGAATATCTTTATGAAAGAGAATCATGTTAAGAGTTCAGGTTGACCTCAAACTCCAATTCTTCTGCCCCTCCTTCAAAGTGCTGGGATTCTAAATGTGTCTGGCAAGACTGCTGAGTCTTCACTGGCGGGTTTTCCTGGCCCTGTGATAGCTAATGTCTGCACTTTTGCCATCAGCCATGTTTCCCGTTGCCTCCCACTGTACTTTTTGCCATCAGCCATGTTCCCCGTTGCCTCCACTGGATTGACTGAACATTTGGACCTTGAATTCCTTCTGCTCACTTATGGATCACACACTTTTACTTTGAGTGTTTACTTTTATAATTTTAGCATTCACACTTAGCTTACTGAAGTCTAAAGTTGATAGTTTTAAACACTCTGAAGGTGGGGAGATGGGTACTGTACAAAATTTCATAATGCTTTATCAAGTTTCTTCTCCTAGGCCAATCATAAATGCCTTGGGTAACTCTCCTCTTTCCTCTGTGTTAGTCACGGCTGGTTTGTGGTTGATGCTTGCTTAGGTTTCTTACGTGGCTGTCAATGTTTTGTTTACTTTTGTGTGTGTGAATGAGGGATGGAGTCTTCCTTCATATGTGAGGTAGGCTAGTCTTGAACTCAATATGTAACCTCAAACATACTACTGCTCCCGTCTCCTAAGTGCTGGGATCTATAGGTATAAGCCACTATATCAAACAGTCGATGCTAATGGCTGACTAAGCATGAGTGTAGGACATATATCTGTCCAATCCTCTTTGGCAGAATAAAAATTTGTTAATTTTCCCCATCACTTGAAATGACAGGTTATCCATCATGGAATGTATGGCTAACATACGTCCTTGTAGAGAATATTAAAGGTGAATTTACAACCCTCTGCTGTTGGTGACGGGAGTTATCCATCCACGTGGGTGGAATTTTTACAGAAAGCAACCTGCCGGCTTTGCTTCCTTTCAGATCTTTCTCCTTGCTTTTGGTTTAATGGGGTTATATAGATTCCTTCATAGATTCTAGTCCATGAGTCTCTTAGCTACTTTAAGTTGACAATTCAGATCTGCTGGGTCTTAAAAACACTTCAAGCTATTATTTCTCGGAATAGTTCCTCTTGCCTGTGTCTAACATCCTCTGTCTCTGGATCAACCTCTCCCAGACCTCCCTTCCTTCCCTGCTCTCACGTCTCCTTTCCAAATCTGTCTCTCCATCTGAGGGGTTTGCTCTCAGATCTGCAGGTCACTAATCCTCTCTTCAACATTAAATTTGCTTTGGGTATCCCACCTCCGGGGTGCACCTGTAGCAGCCATGTTTTCGCTTCCTGGGTGTTGTTTGGTTGGTTTTCCTAATTTGCTGGGTTTTTTTTTCATGGTTCTGGACTTTCCTCAATTCCTTCCAACATGTTGTTAATAGTTTAAATTTTTTTAATGTATAGGCTATCACAACACCACCCCATTAGCTGAAATCCCTGGGGACTTCATTCTGATTGCTGTGTGGATTATGGCTTCATCATGGTGGGTTGTATCTGTAAATGTTTCATAGTTTTGGAAAATAAACTCACTCTAAAGCTTCATTTGTGGAAATCGTATGCAGTCTTAGAAAGGCCTTTGCAGAACGCTCATGGAGATTCACTCGCTATGAACTAGACATTCTATTTTGGTTTTGTTGTTGCTTGTATGTTTTGAGACAGGGTCTCATTAAACAGCCCTGAGTAAACAGGAGATCCTTGTGTAGACAAAGTTGACTTAGGATTCACATCAGCCTACCTCTACCTTCTGAGTGCTAGGATCAAAGGCATTGCTATCACATCCAGCTTGAACCAAGTATTCTGTGCAGGGAGAGAGGGGTTCTGAAATCACAAGTCTAGTACAACATTCAGACCTCAAATCCCTGAGAAGCATAAATTTTCATTAGTTTTGGTTTTAACTTCAAGTTCTTGCAGAGATCCAGTGACTGTACCCACACAGGCCATTGGTCTGTCATCGCTGCGGCCATCTTGGAGACTCTGGGGCTCCTGGCTTCAAGCGTGGTTCTAATTTCAGTCACTTGCCTCATTCAGGACCTGTGGCTCATTTTCTCACTCCCAATGAGTCTAAACTAATGAGCATGAAAGCCCCCCCCCCCGCCCCAAGAGCCACAGGATCGATTCATAGCTAATACTTTGGTTTTGGTTTTGAGTTTCTCCTTCATGTCCGGCACCTGAAGAGTCCTTTTTCATTCCTTATAAGTTCAGTAATACATGTTGGATTCTTTGATGTAGTCTACCCCAAATTCACACATCTCTGTAGCTTTTCTGGCTTCTGTGTTATCCCAATAAATTGGCAGAAGAGAAAACCACCTGTCTCTGTCTGAGACCTGAACTTCCTGCCAGTGCCTGCAGCTGTACCTGTGTGCGGCTTCTGCTTCACCTGTGAGACCAAGGATCCTTCTACTCCTTAGTCCCACTCTGGTTCATCCCATGTCACTACAATGAATTATACTGCATTCCACAGCAGACCACATAAGCACAGAGCTAATGGCAATAAAGAAATTGAGAATGATTTCCTGGGGACGTGAAATTCAGGTTTATTCATAGTTTAGGATGTGATTTTAATCAATTCAAACCCAGGAATATCTTATTCTGAAAATCAGAGAGAGAGAAAGAGAGAGAGAGAGAGAGTTTTGAAGACCTGTCACACATACATACATTTGACCACATAAGGTAGATACCCTAATGTTGGGACAAACCATGGCAGATCACAGCACAAGAAGAGAAGAGAGATGTTCAACAGAAATGCCAAAAGGGGAAGGCCTCAAGCTGCCTTCCTCTGCTGGTTTATAAGAGGCAGCAGCTCTAGGGAGCTGTACTGGGTGTGGCTTGGGAGGAAAAGGACCTAATACCTGTGTCTCCATACTCTCCAAAGATGTTGATAAAGACATCAGCATCTGTCCCTGCACCAATCACGTCACCAGTGTACACCTTGATCTCGTACTTGTTTCCTGGGAACAAGGACAGAGAAAATGTTGCCTCATTAGGATCCAAAAAACAAAAAAACAAAAAACAAAAACAAAACAAAACAATTTATAGGCGCATAGATAGCTTCCAAACCACCTATCCTTCCCACAGATGTCCATGAAATAATGAATTATCAGCATGACTGTTACTGTCATTACTGTCAATAACAGGGCAAAAAGAAGTCACTCAAGGTTGTCTCCAAAAGGCCATCACTGAACTCTAGGTCATACCTAAGTCGTAGGTAAAGAGAGCTTCTGTTCCCATTTAACACATTCCCCTACCATATTGCCTCTGAGCTACTGAGACGACTCTGAGTCCCCTACACACCTATCATCTTTGTCCGTTTGTAAGACAATACCGATGTTCACTGGGGACATTGGAGTCTACAGGTGAAAATAAGATTTGTGTCTATCAAGGCCACAGACAACACAGAGACTAAACTAAAATCATCAACAGTGGGCAGCAAAATACATGTTAAACAACCCACATCTGCTTCCTGTGTTATTGACGCCCTCACTGGACATAAATCAATTTATTGTAACCCCAAACACAGCCTCAGTCATGGTCTCCAATAGGGCAGGGTCAACACGTACTTGAGAGCGTTCTGAGCTCCAGGCAGGTCTCACCATCAGGAGCCCCCCACACACACACACACACCTTAAGGTAGGGAATAAAGGCCAGAAGATAATGTGTATGGTTAGGGCAAGGAGATGCTTCCAGATTTTCTTGGATGGCAACAGTATGGAGGTCTAAGACAACTCTCCCTTCCCTTTTCCCTTCCTACATGGCTCTCTAGTTTACATGCAGCAGAAGAAATCATTTCTATCAGATATGCTATGCTCACATTGCTAAGCTGATTAAAAACTAGTGATTCCAGCCCAGACTGCTGGCCCTTCTGCTCACCAATTCCCTAGACTCTTCCCTGCCCCCCCCCCCCGCCTCTACCCTCCAAAGGTATTTGTCCTCTCTCTTCTCCAACTCTGCTGATGTCTGTGTGATGACATTGAGTTTTGCCACTGACTGCCTTGTTCTGACTTACTGTTGCCTGTATGCAAGTCACTCATTTCTTCTAACACATATAAGGGGGGGATACATAGATACGTTCAGGACATTTTCCCTCCCTCCCTTCTTCTCTCCCTTCCACACCCACTACTGCAGCATGTTGGAATGCAAACTGAATCCAATTTCCTGAAACTTGAAGTTCCCAGGAAGTTGTTGAGGGAGAAGGACTATGAAGAAAAATCTAAGCCTGTCCATCTCCCTCCTCTGGTACTCTCTGTAGCACAGGATCAGCCTGGAGAGGTGACACATCACCTGAAAAGGGTGCAGACGTGGCCACACACGATGCTACATTTGAATGTGAGATGTCCCCTACAGGCTCACATCTTGAACACTTGGTCCCCAGCTGCTAGCGCTGTTTTGAGAAGTTTTATGTAAAAACCCTGGTGATGCATGGCCACTAGGTTGCACGTCACTAGGGAGAGGTCTTCAGAGCGATAGGTATCTGCTTGCAGCTCTAACCCAAGCTCTCTGCTTTCCAGTCAATTGCTGTGTGAGGAGCCTCCACCAGCCACTCCCTGATGTCTTCCCCACCAGGATGAGCTGAAATCTCCTGCTCCCAGGAGCCCACAAGCCCTATCTCCCTCAAGTTAGTTCTATCAAGTGATTTACCACAACAAAGTCAAAAACTAACTAACACATGGACTTTTGGATGTAGAATTCACCGTGAGATTGGCTCATTAATAAGACAGTCAATCTGACAACCTGAAATTGTTCAGAACAAGGGGACATAGAAGGCCTGAAGAAACCCTGCCCAGAGGCCAGGAGGAAGTGGAAAAGCAGGGAGAAGTTATGAAGTTACGAAGAAAGGGCTGGAAGAGCATCCCTGAGGATGCCATGGTGACCCATCTTCTTGGGTGAATGGCACTAAGCGCTCAAGCAGGACTTGGCAGCTGACAAAACTCTGGCACATCTCTGAGGTCATCTGATCCAGATGATGGCCATGTGTGTGAGACAGGTACGACAGGTACAGTTGACATTGTCATTTCTATAAGTGACAAGGACAGAGCTTCAGAGGGTGAGTGGCCTGCCCAGGTCACACAGCTGTGAAGCATGACAGTCTCTTGACTTTGGACTCAAGGTCCTTCCAAGATTAATGGTGGCCTCTCCTACCTGCATGGGGTCGGTACACTTTTCCTGGAGAGGGCCAGTTAGGACACGCTTAAGGCGTTTCTAGACCATATGATCTTTGTTACAATGACCCAATCCTGCTGCTATGACACCAACTCAACCATATGCTTCTGGCCAGGGGTGGGTGGGGAGAGTTGACCACAGAGGAGTAGAAGGAAACTTCTGGATGACAGAAACAATACATTTGCTTGTGGTAGTGGTTATATGGCTATATACCTTTTCCCAAATCATCGATCAACACTAAATGGACAGGTATACATGAATCTCAATAAAGCACTTTAAAAGTTTTTATAAGTAGCTATAAACCATACTGCATGAACAAAATGGGTGCAACCGTATCCTAATAAAGTTTTCTTTGTTGCAACTTTATTGGGATCTCCAAAATCATATATATATATATATATATATATATATATATATATATATATATGAATATACAGTTAGGGGCCAGCTCTCTCTGCCCACCATGCAGCATGCAGTAGAGGCTAAGTGGAAATACAGTATGACTGACACACAACAGCACCAGTGCACCCCATTTCACACACACACAAACACACACACACACACACACACACACCCTGCCTTTCATCCCTGGCCTGGCTCAGAGCTAGCACGGAGCAGAGACACAGTGGTGGAGCTGGAAACAGAGGAGAGTGAGCCAACACCGGACAGGGTCTGTGAGCTGCCGTTTGAGCCAGCACTAGAATTGGCTTGTGACTTGTCCATTTGGTGTGCTTCTTGTAAAATTCTCCCAAAACTGACTCTGCGCTTTCGGCTGGGTTACCATAAGCCCATGCAGGAGCTGTGTGCAAATAAGAAGCCATTCCTCAAGACACTCTGGTGCCATCTGTTGGACAATTGCATTGAGTGCCCAAACCTATAGCTGATAGGAGCTGTCTCATTACAAAGTTGTGTGGCATTGGGCAAATCCATCTTAGGCCACCAACCCTACCACAAGAGCAATGGCCTCCCTTTGCTAAAAGTCAGTGCAAACTCAGAAAGGCCAAATTAAATCGAGTGTTACTATGAATATCGCGCAAAGGAGAGATGCAGAGCCTGCCATGAAAGCCTGTATAATGCCTTCCAAAGCAACCTCTCGGCCTAAGCTGTGCTATACAGTCAGTCTGTTTAAAGACAGCTGTACCTCACAATCTCCCTGTCCTGCCTGACGGACACACATGTACACAGGCCTGGTCTTGCCCCGTTTCCTCTCTGCAGGCTGGATGTAGAGGCACAAGAACTGCCTGAAAGGCCAGCAGAAGCGCCTGCGTGGGCTTCCTGAAAAGGCAGAAGCTGGCAAACCCTAGCTGCCTAAGCCTGGTGTGCCAGCCGCCCCCGCAGCCTCCCCTGCGCTGTCTGGAACAGTCAGCACACAGCGGCGGCAGCGACACAACACATCTCCAGAGAGCACTCTGGCGGTGGTGGGAGGTTCAGTGATAAGAAGCTGGCTCCCTCCTCTTGGTGCAAAAGTGCCCGTGAGGCTGCTGCTGGGCATGCTCTTGCCACATGTTGAGTGCATGCCTGTCTCTGAGCCTTGCGGCCCTGGAAAGGGTTCTCACACCGACACCAGCTAAGCCTAGGCTGGAACCGTCACGTGGTCAGGTTTGTTGTTGTTGTTGTTGTTTGGGGGCTTTTGTTTGTTTGTTTTTGAGAAATAGTCACAGTAACCCTGCCTTTCTCTTCCATCCAAGCATCACCCGCAGACCTCGTGTACACAGACCTGCTTGCGACTCAGCCTCTGGGACCCAGGCTGGTTTCACTCTACAGCCTGTAGCAGACACCAGCTGAGGCGCTGGAAGGGAGAAACCACAGGTGGTGCAGAGGAGGAGATGAAAATTCGCAGGGAGAGAAGGGGTGTGTGTCATGGAAGGCTCCCTGGAAGGGTGGAATGTTCTCTCCCAGCCAGACAAGGCCGACTCTGCTCCACTCTGTGTAGGTCAGGAAAGCCAGGTGCACAGGTAGTCATGTTATCCATAGCCACTAGCCCTAGAATTCAGCCCAGAGACCCTTCTCCCTACCCCTGACCCTGAACCTGTCCCAGTGTCTCCTATCTCCAGCAGATCCAGACATTTCCTGTCCTCTCCTTGTCGGACTCCTCCGTAATCCCCACAGCTTCTGGTGTGCATGGGCAACTCCTGGGTTCAGAGAGCCCGGGCCCCTTCCTTTGCTGTTCCCATAATGCCCTTCTTTGCTCTCTCTTGAGCAGTGTTCTCTTAAAATGGTCTCTACCTCCTTGCCATTGTGGACATACCCAAACAAGGGTCTCTTTGTACTAAGGGCCTTTGAAGGGTCAGTCACGCCTGTCACTCAGTCCCCACAGCAATGCACCCTGCTGTAGTTTGTATGTAGAACATCCCACTATGGTCTCCTGTATTTTAACAGTTGGGTCCTAGCTGTTTTGAGGGGTAGCAATAAGGCTAGATAGCTGTAGCTCGGTCTCAGTTCTGTTCTGAGCTATCTCTGTGTCCTGGTCAGTGCCCTGTGACAAGCAACCATTGAAGTCTCCCAGAGCCACAGGACTGCCTAAAGCAAGTCCTTCTCCACCATGATGGACTGTGCTCTCTCAAACTGTGAGCCAGACTAAATCCCTCCTCCCTAAAGTTGTCTCTGCCAAATGTCTTGCCACAGTCTGAGAAAGCAACTCTACAGACCATAACTGCTACTGTGCTACATCCAAATGATGGACTAATATCCACTTATCATTAGTGATATTAGTCCGAGACCTTAGTCATCAGGGAAATGCAAATCAAAACAACCCTGAGATTCCATCTCATACCAGTCAGAATGGCTAAAATCAAAAGCTCAGGTGACAGCAGATGCTGGTGAGGATGTAGAGAAAGAGGAACACTCCTCCATTGCTGGTGGGATTGCAAGCTGGTACAACCACTCTGGAAATTGATCTGGTGGTTCCTCAGAAAATTGGACATAGTATTACCTCAGGACCCAGCTATACTACTCCTGGGCATATACCCAGAAGATGTTCCAACATGTAATAAGGACAAATGTTCCACTATGTTCATAGCAGCCTTATTTATAATAGCCAGAAGCTGGAAAGAACCCAGATGTCCCTCAAGAGAGGAATGGATACAAAAAAATGTAGTTCATTTACACAAAGGAGAACTACTCAGCTATTAAAAACAATAACTTCATGAAATTCTTAGGCAAATGGATGGAACTAGAAAATACCATCCTGAGTGAGGTAACCCAGTCACAAAAGAACATACATGGTATGTACTCAGTGATAAGTGGATTTTAGTCCAAAAGCTTGGAATACCCACAATTAAATTCACAGACCAGGCTGGGCAGTGGTGGCACACGCCTTTAATCCCAGCACTTAGAGGCAGAGGCAGGTGGATTTCTGAGTTTGAGGCCAGCCTGGTCTACAGAGTGAGTTTCAGGACAGCCAGGGCTACACAGAGAAACCCTACCTTGAGCACCCCCCCCACACACACACACAAATTCACATGAAGCTCAAGAAGGAAAAGCAAAGTATGGATACTTTGGTCCTTCTTAGAAGGGGGAACAAAATACCCATGGAAGGAGTTACAGAGACAAAATATGGAGTGGAGACTGAAGGCATGACCATCCAGAGACGGTCCCACCTAGGGATCCATCCCATATACAGTCACCAAACCCAGACACTATTGTGGATGCCAACAAGTGCTTGCTGACAGTAGCCTGATATAGCTGTCTCCTGAGAGACTCTGCCAGTGCCTGGCAAATACAGAAGTGGATGCTCATGGCCATCCATTGGATGGAGGACAGGATCCCCAATGAAGGAGCTAGAGAAAGTACCCAAGGTGCTGAAGAGGTTTGCAGCCCCGTAGGAGGAACAATATAAACTAACCAGTACCCCCAGAGCTCCCAGGGACTAAACCACCAACCAAAGAAAACAAATGGTGGGACCCATGGCTCCAGCTGTATATGTAGCAGAGGATGGCCTAGTCAGTCAACAATGGGAGAAGAGGCCCTTGTACCTGTGAAGGATATATGCCCCAGTGTATTAGTATGCCAGGGTCAGGAAGCCAGAGTGGGCGGGTTGGTGAGCAGCGGGGGTTAGGGTATAGGGGAGGGGGATTTTCAGAGGGGAAACCAAGAAAGGGAATAACATTTTAAATGTAAATAAAGAAAATATCTAATAAAAAAGTTCATAAAATGTGAATAATGAAAGAAAGAAAGAGAGAGAGAGAGAAGAAAGAGAGAGAGAGAGAGAGAGAGAGAGAGAGAGAGAGAGAGAGAGAGAGAAACTTGACCATACTTGAGAAAGGGTTAGACCTAAACTGGAACTCAAGAGCTCGGAACAAGCATGCTGTATCAGCTCACACACAACCTCCTTCAGAAACACAGACTCCAGAGCCCACAGTGCACCCACTCCTGAACTCCTGGCATCTGTGGAGCCCGTTGGCACTTACATACTCAAACACAGGCTCTGTGTTTAATCTCACCACAGCCTGGTTGACAGTGCATTGATTGAAACATCACTGTGGGGAGAGAGCCATGACTCAGTGAAGTACTTGCCATGCACGCATAAGGACCTGAGTTTGTGCACGCGCGCGCGCGCGCGCGCGCACACACACACACACACACACACTCACATCAAAACCCACATAAAAGAGCAAAGCGTGGTGGTGTGTGCCTATAAGCTGGTGCTTGGGAGGCAAAGGTGGGTGGATCTCTGGGGCTCGCCAGCTAGCCAGCCTAGCCCAGTTGGCAAGCACTAGACCAATTAAAAAAACCATTTAGTATCCATTTTCACATGCATACACATGTGCCTGCACACACATTAATATATATGTACATATATGCATTAGAACTAAAGAACAAAGTCACCTATGGTCAATACTGTAGCCTTAGCCTCTAGTTTGGAAGAAACCCTTGAGAATGGCTGCCAATTTCCTGTGCCTTGCGTTGGCTTTGACACCAAAGCTCTCCAGGAGGCTGGAAGGAGGATGGAGGACTGGATTGGAAGAAAGAAAGACTCAAAGTCCAGGGTGGACTTCCAGCCCCTAAGAAGTAGGCACCTTACTGAGATTCTCACTGAGATCACTCCACCCCTCACCTGGAATCCAGGGGAGGGCTACCAGGAAGCCACTGGCAGGGACTGGACAACGGGGTTCGGGCCAAGGCAGAGTCTGACCAAAAGTTCCTCTTTTCTTGGGTATGAAATGTAGAATAGAAAATCTTCTATTTCCATAAATAAAGGAATTATTTTTTCAAAATACCCATTTAATAATCAAAAATATTGGGAGGCAGAGGCAGATGGATTTCTGAGTTTGAGGCCAGCCTGGTCTACAAAGTAAGTTCCAGGATAGCCATGGCTATACAGAGAAACCCTGTCTCGAAAAACCAAAAAAAAAAAAAAAAAGAATAAAAAATAACTGTGGGCAGTGGTGGTGCCTGCCTCTAATCCCAGTTCTCAGGAGGCAAAGGCCGGCCTGGCTTACAGAGCAAGCTCCAGGACAGCTGGGGCTATGCAGAGAAACCCTATCTCAAAAGAAACAAATAAAAAAATCAAAATAACCAAGTTTGAAGAAAATCTGCAATTGCATGCCTTCTGGAAAGGTTCTGGCTGCTCGGCTGAAGCAGCCTGTAGCTGGCTGCAGTTCTGGTAAGAGACGAAGCCTCTGGGATGCTGGGGCTGGAGTGTAAAGGCAAAGCACAGGCGAGAGAGTGCAGTTTTCCCAAGAGCTCTCACTCGTTTGGAAGACCAGCAAAGGCCTTCCCACCACGAATTCAGCCTGAGCTACACCTCCTCCGTGAAGCCCTCCTGATCCCACTCCCTTCATGCTCCCATTAGCCTGAGCCACACCCACGTAGAGCATATTGGTTTTCTGCACCCTGGCTAATGACTCTGTCCTTGGAAGTGTCTTAGCTTGTACAGAGAGAGTTGCATACATCACTGTGAGCCCAGGATTTGACACATTGAAATAGCAATACATTTCATTCATCCAGTCGCTGAATGAATGTGCTTAAGAGCAGTGTGAGCCAACATCGTGAGCCCAGGCCTCCTGCTCTGCCCCACAGTGGGGCTGTGACCAACAGCCAACAGCGGGTTGCTTGGCTCCCCTGGGTTTCCATTTTTCTCTTCTGTAAAGTGGAGGAGGAGTTGATAAAAATCCCATTTAGTCCTAAAATTCTCTTTTCTGCCTCACCAGAGAGCCTCATTGTGAGCGGTTCTCTCTTCCCACTCTTTCCGGAGATGAGCTTCCAGAGTGTGAGGTGGAGCAGATGGGGTGGGCGGGAAGCTACTGTGAGGTCAGGGGAGGCGAAGGTTTTGGGCCTGGCTCACTCTCCCTGCCCAAAGCCCTTTCCCTGTCCCTGTGGGAATGGAGCCCCTGCCACAGGGTGACAAGGAATGTCAAGCTTCTCTCAAGTGGCACCCGCAGCCAACAGAGCCCTGGCAAGGTTTGAAGTTGGGTGATGGGGAAATGTCAGAGAGAGGAGGAGGAAAGCGGAGAAGAGAGGTTCTCCTCCCTATGAGCTCCAGATGTTGTGGAGGCCGAGAGCCCATCCACAGTTGTCTTTAGTCTGCCGGGATCCTAGAGTGGTTGGCGGCACCGAGAGTCCTAATTGGGGGGGGGGCGCTAAAAGCTGCAGACTGTGTCTCAGCCACAAGAACCAGAATGGTTCCAAATGTGGGAGAAGGGAGGAGACAGGCCAGCTGCCACCTCCACGCATCCTGCTGGTACTGCCTCTGTGTTAGTGACTTCTGGATCCTTGTGACCGTGCAGCCTGACAGAAGCAGCGTCAAGGAAAAGAGAGTTACCCGGGCTCACTGTCTCAGGGGGTTCTTAACGTCCTCTATGGTAAGGGAGGCTCAGCAGCACAGCTCAGTACATGGAGGTAGGACCACATGATGGAGGCTGTTCGCATCCCAGGGAACCAGAAAGCCTGGGTCAGGTATAACCTTCAAAGGCCCTCCTCTCGTGATCCACATCTGCCAGCTTGGCTCCACTTCCCAGAGGTTCCATGGCTCCCCAAACCAGCAACGTCAGCTGGGTAGCAGGTGTTCAAAATGTGAACCTATCAGGAACGTTTCAGGTTCAAAGGACAGCGCCGACTGTTCATGTGTGAACAGCACAGCTCTCAAGCATCCGCTCATGTCTGTGCGGATGGTGGACTGGTACACTTAGACTCTGACCTCTGAGAAGAGAGGATCATGGGATGAGAGGATGGAAAGCAATGATGGAGAAGTGCTTACAGCAGGGGAGGAACATCAAAGCCCCTCTTCCTGCCCTACACACACCCATGCTCTACACTTACTGAACGCCAGACTGCCAGGTCCAGCCATTCTCTCCAGAATGGTAGAGGAGCTGTGATCTGCCCCGGGTCCTATCGCTATTGGCTTGGAAAAGCCAACGCCAGGATTTGGGGTGCACATCCATTTCAGATGCCTTCTGACCCAGTGTTAGATCTTAAAAGGAGTGATTCGATTACTCTATGGTTTTATTCCCTGGCATCCGGTCCAATTATTTAATTATTCAGTGGTAGCCAGAAGAATGTGAGAAAGGCCATAACTATTGATTTCCTTGGCAGAGCCTCATGGTTGCTTCTTTGCATCAGTAACCTAGCAACTGCCATTCGGTGTAGGTGTGGGTGCCATACAGTCCTCTGGGAGGCCATGACCCACTGCTGGTCAATACAGTTTGCTAACTGTATTGACCCTTCCTGTGCTAACCACAGCCACCATTTAATCCTTCCTCTCATCAGATACACCCAGGGTACCAGGCCTGACACGGTCTCACTGAGACACCATGTACACGTAGCTCAGTGTGCCAATCATGCTGTGGCACAGCACAGATGCCTAGTTACCTATGACACACCCAAGAGAAATGGTATTGGTAAGCGCTAACCCAATCTATTTTCACCTGTCCTGAGGGCATGGGCCACTTCCAGCTTCCAGACTGACAGCTCGGTTGGGCATAAGAAAAGGGGCGGGGGCAGTTAGACAGGCAGTCTAATCACCCTTCCACCCACCCACCCTTCCACCTATGAGGAAGATGCTTGTACTTCTTGAGAGAAGCTTCTCGAAGAAGCTCGCCTTGGTCTTTGTTAAGCACGTGACAATACTGGCCACAGCTGTCCCTACTATTAATCCGTCAGAGATGATTAAACGTGTCTTGGAAGGTGTGACCCTGACAAAGCCTAGGAAACAGGTACCTGTTGGAAGTCAGGGGAGAGGTGAGTCTGGGTCCTCCCTCCACTCATGACTGTGTCTGAGTGTGGCATGTTCGTGAGCTGTTAAGCGTGGGTTCTGACAGCCTGGGTGGTGAGCAGCTCCCAGCCTCCGTAGAATGTGATGCTGCTTCTCTGAGGACTGTCCCATGGTCAGATGGCAGGGCTTCCCCAAAGCCATGTAGTGTGGGATCGGTGCTAGTTTAAGACACAAGATCGTCTCTACTTTTCTAGGTTGTTGTGGGTGGGACCTAGACTGTGGCCAGAAACTCGAGGTAACAGAATGCTGGCAAGTGAGAAAGCTGGGTGTACTGGCTGGTTTTGTGTGTCCACTTGACACAGGCTGGAGTTATGACAGAGAAAGGAGCTTCAGGTGAGGAAATGCCTCCATGAGATCCAGCTGTAAGACATTTTCTCAATTAGTGATCAAGGGGGCAGGGCCCATTGTAGTCTTGGGTTCTATAAGAAAGCAAGCTGAGCAAGCTAAGGGAAGCAAGCCAGTAAGAAACATCCCTCCATGGCCTCTGCATCAGCGCCTACTTCCTGACCTGCTTGAGTTCCAGTCCTGACCTCCTTTTATGATGAACAACAATGTGGAAGAGTATGCTGAATAAACCCTTTCCTCCCCAACTTGCTTCTTAGTCATGATGTTTGTGCAGGAATAGAAACCCTGACTAAGACACGGGGGAAGGACTGCCCTATCAGGGTCTTGCTCATGCTGCCAGACTACACAGACCACTAAGGCAGACTCTCTAAGACCCAATACTGGGGTATACCCAAAGGGATGTCATTATCTTGTCAAATGTCACCAACATCAGATATTTCTACATTGCATCTGTCAGTATAGCTCCAAGCCCCGCCTCAGGAGTGTGGCCTGAGTATACTGGGGTCAGTGAAGACCTATTGGCCCTGCAACCTCAGCCTGTGTAACTCTGCTTCAGGCTTATCAACTGCGGGTCGGTGCTGTGCCTGGGAATGTCACAACAGAGGTTACATCATGAAGGAAGATCTGAAATCAGTGAGTGAGAAGCCTGAGACAGCTCAGAAAGAGAGCACATGAGAAACCCAGTATAGTATGGGACCTCAAGGGACATTTAGTATGGCTTTCTGGTAAGACAAGGAAACAGAAATGTAGACAGCACAAGTCACTTGCCCAAAGTCACACAGTGGCTAAAGAGTGATAGCAAACCCCAGAGCTTTGCCACCCAGGAGAGAGCTCTTGGCACCTGTCTGTGAGTGTCTTTATAGGTGAAACATCACACACCACCCTCCCCCCGCCGCTACACACGAACCTAATGCCAACTGATGCTCATACAAGCCCTTAGGAACCAATTGAGGTAGCAGATGGTGGGGTGGGGGCAGAAAGACACCCCAGTGTTACTCTGGGAGTGGCCCGGGCTTAGTTAGAGAGAGATAGATACATATTTGGTCATTAGAGCCAAAGAGGCAAACAGCCATCCCTGCACTGTGGTGTTTCTTAGCTATTTTCCCATCTCAAAACACCTGGGAGTTGCATCCCACGCTGTCAGCCCGAGAGGTTTGCTCTGGCAGCTGCTAAGGAGGAGGCTGTGCCTCCGAGTGTGGGAGACTGAACTTGGCTTCTGGCCCAGGGCTTCCATAGCTGTGAAGACGGCACCATGGCTGCTCTGCCCCTCTGATTCTGGGTTGTGAGAGGGTGAGCCATTCCAGACAAGACACTAGAACCCTTCCAGGAAGAGAGTCAGGCATTCGTGATAAAGGAAGGGGTGCCAAGAGGCAGATGGAAAGACAGAAAATTCACAGCACCTCTGAAGCAGTTGAATGGCTAAGCCCAAGTTCCTAGGGATAATAAATGCAAATGTGCCAGAGAGGTGGCTGCCAGCCTTCCATAAGTTCCAGAAGATGCCAGGTCCCCTGGTACCCTCTCTAAGTGGGAGACAATCGTGGGGACGGCTGCCAAGTCTCTGTGCAAGCTCCACGGGTGCCTGAATTGCTTAATTGTGTGTGATGCCTGATGGACCACATTCCCTGCAACGCTAGGGAAGCCGGCCAGTATGGGGGAACCCCACTGCCTCTGGTTCATGTGGGGAGAACCCAGAATGTTTTCCAGTGGCCTTGAGTCACTGGGCAGGAATTGAAACTTTTGAAGCACATGCTCTCTTGTCCCCAGGCGGACAGAAGCCTTTGACTGCAAAACTAACATGATGTAATTCATTGTTAAGAGCATTTAATGACCATGCGGAGTGAATAAAAGGCATCTCGGGCTACCCAGAGATGCCAAGTTGACCCAACGATGTTGAAAATAATAAACGTGCATGTTTCATACCTTCTAATCTCAAAGCTTACTATAAAGCAGCAGGAAGGTACTGACTTAAGAATGAATATATTGACCAATAGGATAGAACTGAAATAACCTTCAAATATAGTCAGCTACCAAGAGAGAAAGGCAACTGGGTGGATGGGAGAGAAGTGTTTATAAATCTTACATCTGATTCAAGGTTAATACTTAGAAAAATAAAGAACTCCTGCAACTCAACAAGAGAAAAAAAAAAAAAAACCAAACAACTTGCTACCTAAAACACAAGCAAAGGATTGGAATGGACAGCTCTGAGATGAAATACGAAAATATGCAAATGACCAAGAAGCACATCTGAAGACAGCATCAATATTATGAATCATTAGGGAAATGCAAATCAGAGCCACTGAGAGATACAAGTTGGTTGTGACACAGGGAAAGTGGGGCTCTCGACACTTTTTAGGAGGGAATGCAGCAATCTTACAACTACCCACTCAAAATGGCATGGTGATTCTTCAAACTTCAGTACAGAATCACAACATGATGTAACCCTAACTAATCTACTCCTGGCTGTGCATCCAGCAGCACGGAGAGCAGTAACTTGATATGTCCACCCATGCTCCTAGAAGCTTTCTCAACAATGGTCAAAACGTACTAAAAACTCAAATGTGAGTGTCGTCTGTGAGTCTGGCCTATCTGTCAGTCTGTCTCCATCCCTGTCTCTGGATAGATAGATAGATAGATAGATAGATAGATAGATAGATGAAAGAGAGTGTTCGTCAGAGAGTCAAAGAGAGATAAAATTAATGAATAAATATGCAGTACATTAACTACTATCAATTAAATACTATCTACCTTAAAAAGTAAATCAAGTTCTGACCTATGCTACGGGGTGGATGAAGCTTGAAGGTGTTGGGCTACGTGAAATAAGCCATAGTTATTGCAGAATTCCACTCACATGAGTTTCTTAAGGCTCATTGAATTCAGAGAAACAGAAAGTAGACCCGAGGTGACTGGGGCCCAGAAGGAGAGGAGATTTATGCCAGAGTTAAATCATGACAGAGTCTCTGTTTGGGAAGATGAAAGGCTCTGGAGGTAGATGATGAACTGGTTAATAAGACAGCTTGAATGTGCTCACCACCACTGAACTATGCCATTAAAATGGCTGAAATGGTCATTTTAAAAAGTGTATGCTCCTCTACAATTAAGGAGTAAGAGAACTTCTCAACCTGACCTGGAGAACCTCCTCTCCCCATCTCTAAACGTGCATTCTAGCCAGAAGAGCCTTTCTCTGAAGGGCTGCACTCACCAAATGTCTGCCAAGCGGAGCCTGCAGTTAGGCAAACAGAGGCTCAGGGAGAGAATGTAAGCTTTAACTTCACAAATAGCTATTTAATTATCAGTGCCACTTCTCACCCTTGGGGATCACTCTGGGGAGCTGAGAATTGCCGGCCACTCAAGAAGAGCTGGTATAAGCCGGGCGTGGTGGCACATGCCTTTAATCCTAGCACTCGGGAGGCAGAGGCAGGCGGATTTCTGAGTTCGAGGCCAGCCTGGTCTACAAAGTGAGTTCCAGGACAGCCAGGGCTATAAAGAGAAACCCTGTCTTGAAAAACCAAAAAAAAAAAAAGAAGAAGAAGAAGAAGAAGAAGAAGAAGAAGAAGAAGAGCTGGTATAAAGGTAGGAGAGGGACAGTCAGGACAGCGGGAGGTTGGAGCCCCTGACTTCCGTGAATCCATTAGCTCTCACAAAGCCAGGCCTGTTTGCTCTCCATCGTGCCCTGACAGAAGACACAGGCAGGAAGCGGTTCAGCTGAGGATAGGCAGACCCCCACTCTAGGCCCAGTCCTTTTGGAAATATCCATTTGTCCTTGGATGAACCTCAATTTGATTAACACCTGCTGGGACCTTCCTCACCTCATCCTGGTCCACGGAGATACAGGACCAGTTAAACAAAGATGTCGGAAGGGAGGCAATCATGGCTAACACCCCTGTGCCTTTTCTCTTTCTCTGCTTTCAGAAGAGAGTCAGTGGTATTTCCCGATGTAATCTGTATACTCAGAGATGGCAGTATTGGCACACTACAGTTATCTAGTGAGGTATATTCATATCACTGCGTATAGGTATGTAGCTGGTATTCACAGCTTAGAGAGCGGTGTTTCTTTATGGAAGTGATACACCTTTGTGGTTCAGATAAGCTTACGAAGCTATTAAAGGTGAACACGAAAGACCCATGACTAATGTACACGGTGACTGAAGAAGGGAAAGCCCTCGAAGGTGGAATGTCTAAGGTTTCAGGGCCTTCAGGTGGACTTGTGAAGCATGTGCCTAATTAAGCTCCCACCATGGGTCCCCAAAGCCTGACGCCAGACTCAGACAGGCAGAAGATAAGCTCTTTGGGTGGCTTGTGCTGCCTGATTTCCTTAAGAAGCTATATGGGATGTTTCTAAACCCGCTGACAGCAACTAAGAAACCAAACTTGGTTGTGAGGTTTATCCATCTTAAGTTCCTCCATCTGTGAAGTGTGAGGTTGAACAGTGTCTATATCCTTCATGACCGACCTCCTGCCTCTGCCTTTCCTAAAGTCCTCTAGCTATTCACTGGGCTCTTCTAAAGGAGAAGGCACCCTACCATGGCTGTGATAGTCTGAATAAAATGACCCCCACAGGTTCAGAGAGAGTGCTTCTCTTAAGAGGTATGGCCTTGTTGACGTGGGTGTGGCCTTGTTGGCGTGAGGGTGTGGCCTTGTTGGAGGAAGTGTGTCACTAGCAGCAAGTTTTGAGGTCTCAGAAGCTCAAGCCTAGCCTGTGTGTCACAGTCACTTTCTGCTTCTTTTGGATCAAGATGTAGAACTCTCAGCTCTTCTCCAGCACTATGTCTGCCTATGTACCACCAAGGCTGATAATGGACTAAACCTCTGAATTATAAGCCAACCCCAATTAAATGTTTTCCTTTATGAGGGTTGCTGTGGCTATGGTGTCTCTTCATCTTAACTAAGACAAAGGCTATCTCTAAAAGTTAGGAACATGTTGGGCACTTGCCTAGGAAGCGCACTGACAGAGGAGCTTCCCAGGAAAAGGCCCTCTGACATCTTGTCCTGTGCCCACTGCTGCCCTCTACAGCCAGGACAGGGAAAGCTGTCCTGTGCTTGTCTCAAAGCTTGAAATGAGATCTCCCTTAGAGGAATCTCCCAAGACCTGCTTAAGCTCCTGCCTACCCTCTGTCAGATGTAGGGTTAGTGAAGATCTTTTCCCACTCTGTGGGCTGCCATTTTGTCCGATTGGCAATGTCCCTTGCCTTACAGAAGTTTTAGAGTTTCATGAGGTCTCATTTATCCATTGTTGATCTTAGAGCCTAAGCCATTGGTGTCCTGTTCAGGAATTTGTCTCCTACACCAATGTGCTCAAGGGTATTTCCCACTTTCTCTTCTATGAGATTTAGTTTATCCCGTTTTATGTTGAGTTCCTTGATCCACTTGGACATGAATTTTATGCAGGGTGATAAATATTGATCGATTTCCATTCTTCTACATGTAGACATTCAGTTAGACCAGCACCATTTGTTGAAGATGCTTTCTTTTTTTCATTGTGTGGTTTTGTCTTCTTTATCAAAAATGCAAAATTTATAAAGGACTCAAGAAGTTAGACACCAACAACCCAAATAACCCAATTTAAAAATGGGGCGCAAAGCTAGACAGAGAATTCTCACCAGAGGAATTGCTAATGGCCGAGAAGCACTTAAAGAAATGTTCAATATCCTTAGTCATCAGGGAAAGACAAATCAAAACAACTCTGAGGTTCCACCTTACACCTGTCAGAATGGCAAAAAAACAAAACAGAACAAAACCTAAAAACCTCAAGAGAGAGAGCACAGGCTGGGGAGGATGTGGAGCAAGGGGAGCACTCCTCCATTGCTGGTGGGAGTGCAAACCTGGGCAAGCACTCTGGAAATCCACTTGGCAATTTCTCAGAAAACTGGGACTAGTTCTACCTCAAGACGCAGCTATACCACTCCTGGGCATATACTCAAAAATGTCCCACCATCACACAAAGATACTTGCTAAACTCTGTTCATACAGCTTTATTCATAGTAATTAGAAACTGGGAATAGCCTAGATGTCTCTCAACTGAGGTATGGATAAAGAAAATGTACATTTACACAATGGAGTGATAGTCAGCTATTAAAAACAAAGACAGCATAAATTTTGTAGACAAATGGCTGGATCTTGAGAATATCATCATCAATGAGATAGCCCAATCCCCAAAGGTCACATATGGTACTCACTTATAAGTAGATATTAGCCATAAAATACAGGATATCCATGCTACACCCCACAAACAAGAAGGAAGGCAGAAGCAAGGATGTTTGAATCTTGATTAGAACAGAAAATAAAATAATCATGAGGTAGATGAAGGGATAGGACTGGGTGAGAGAGGAGATGGGGGAGGAATTGGGGGTTCAGGATCAGGCGTGGGAGGGACAGGAGAGATGGCTAGATGACCATGAGAATAAACGGAAATCTGCAACTGACAGGAGTGGAGAGGTAGAGGCATCTCTAGGAAGAGACAGAGACCTGGGATAAAGGTGGCACCCAAGAATCAATGGGGGTGACCTTAAAGAATCAATGGGGGTGACCTTAGCTGTGACTCACAACACTGGGGCTATGGAACCTAAAGAGGCCACCTCCTGTAGCCAGGCAGAAACCCCAGTGGAGCAATAGGACAGTAACCTACCCACAAAACTTTCAACCCAAAATTTATCCTGTCTACAAGAAATACAGGGGCAGAGGATAGAGCAGAGACTGAGGGAATGACCAACCAATTAACCAGCCCAACTACAGACCCATCCCATGGGTAAGCACCAACCCCTGATTTTATTAATGATACTCTGTTATGCTTACAGACAGGAGTCTAGCATGACTGTCTTCTGAGAGGCTCCACCCAGCAGCTGACTCAGACAGATGCAGAGACACAAACAGTGGACAGAGCTTGGAGACTCTTGTGAAACTTTAGGAGGAAGGATTGCAGGCCCTGGAGGGGATAGAACTCCACAGGAAGACAAACAGTCAACTAAGTTAGACTCTTGGGGCTCTCAGAGACTGAGCCACCAGCCAAAGAGCATGCATGGCTGGACCTAGATCTTCCCCCACATATGTAGCAGATGTGCAGGTTGGTCTTCATGTGGGTCCTGAATAAGTGGAGCAGGGGTTATCCCAAAAGCTGTTGCCTGGACGTGGTCTATGTTATTCTAGCTGGGCTGCCTTGATGGCCTCAATGGGAGAGGATACGCCTAGTCTCACAGAGATTTGATATGTGGGGGACTGGGACTGGGAGGCACTCACTCAGAGGAGAAGGAGAGGATGGATGGGGGAATGATTGTGGGAGGGGCTGACCAGGAGCGGGGAAGTGAGTGGGATGTAAAGCGAATAAGAGAAGGGAAGGAAGGAAGGAAGGAAGGANAGGGGAGGGGAGGGGAGGGGGAGAAAAAGAGAGGAGAGAGAGAGAGAGAAGGGAGGGAGGAAAGAAAGAAAGAAAGAAAGAAAGAAAGAAAGAAAGAAAGAGAAACAAAGAAAGAAACAAAGAAAGAAACAAAGAAAGAAGAAAGGAAGGAAGGGAGAAAGAAAGAAAGAAAGAAAGAAAGAAAGAAAGAAAGAAAGAAAGAAAGAAAGAAAGAAAGAAAGAAAGAAAAAAATGAAAGAAAAAAAGAAAGGAAGGAAGGAAGGAAGGAAGGAAGAAAGAAAGAAAGAAAGAAAGAAAGAAAGAAAGAAAGAAAGAAAGAAAGAAAGAAAAGGCTCTGCCTTCCTATCACACAGCTACCTGCTGGCTCATCAGCCCAGTCTAAGGGTCCTCCAGACCTGCTAGAGTGTCTGCCTTCCCTAAAGAGAAGAAATGAAGGAAGGTTCAGTTGAATATCAGTCAGAACTTGTAGCAGGCCCCCCTCAAGGACAGAGAGAAGAGTAACAAGCCTGTCACACAACCACGTCCTCTTGGGCAATGTTGAGGACTGCTGATAATACGTTGAATTGTTTCCTTTCCTCTGTCCTCCGATTACTGTCTACCCTCCAGGTTTTCTACATTCCACCTACCCAGCGACAGGAGAGAAGAACTAATCGTCTTCCCAGTTTTGATCCTCAAAGACCTCCAGAAGCAGCCAAATATCAAGTTGGTGAAATTCCAGGTGAGAAACAAAAAGCCTTAGCCTTTTGTCCACTGATACAGTTGTGTCAATATTTGAAGGGCTTTTTTTTTCCTCTTCTTTAGCTGGACTCTAGCCTGGAAGTACCAAAGTCTAATAACCTGCAGCCAGTGATGAGGCTGGGCTCAAGTAAGGACTCAGACATCTATCTGACTGGCTGAGTCTGTGACCCCATGGAGAGCTGCAGGGCCGCTGAGCTATATCCCTGTATCCCCGTATCTCCGTATCTCCGTATCCCCGTATCCCCGTATCCCTGTATCCCTGTATCCCCGTATCCCCGCATCCCCGCATCCCTGCATCCCCACATCCCTGCATCCCCGCATCCCTGTATCCCTGTATCCCTGCATCCCTGCATCCCTGCATCCCTGCATCCCTGCATCCCTGTATCCCTGTATCCCTGTATCCCTGTATCCCTGTATCCCTGTATCCCTGTATCCCTGTATCCCTGTATCCCTGTATCCCTGTATCCCTGCCTGTATCCATGCTTCCTTAGTCAGAGTCTCCCAGAAGCTTTTCTCCCAACAGTGCTAATGCCCTGGACTTCTGTGTGGCCAAAGCAGGAATTAAGATGCAGAGCTGAAAGTGGAGAAGTGCCAAGGACAGGAGAAAGAGAAGGAAGAGACGGCAGCTTGTTACAGATTGGCCCTGACAGGCTCTGTCAGCAATTCAGGATGCGTACAGTGTGAGGAGAATCTGTGAATTTACCCCAGAGGAAAAGACAGGGCAAAGAGCAATGAGCAGACAATTCCCATATGTGTATACATACGAGAGAGAGAGAGAGAGAGAGAGAGAGAGAGAGAGACTGAGGAGGAGAGAGAGAGAAATTCTACTATCCAAAACATTTCTCATAACTTTATGTAAGCCTCAAGTATATATAATAGAATTTGCCAAAGACCAAAATGAAAAATTATCACTAAACATGAAATATTCAATCATTCTAGTCACCAAAGAAAGAATATTTTAAAAACCCTTCTATGATCCAGCTGAGAAATTACACTTTACTAACCAAGTGGGCAGAACTACATTTGTGGGACTGTGCTCCGTCTCATGTCGACTTCCCGTGCCATTGAGAATTGCCCACCAAAAGCTTGACCCAGGCTGGCAGGATGGCTCAGTGGGCAAATGCGTTTGCCCCAAGCCTGAGCTCTGTCTCAGAACCCATATGGTAGGAGGAGAGAATAAACTCTGACAAGTTGTCCTCTGACTGTTACACATGCACAACACACACAATCATACCAAATAACTTTTTTTAAAAAGCTTTAACCGTGGGTGTACTGTTTGACTTAGAAATTCCACTTTGGAACTTATCATAAGGAAAGAATCTTGAAACCCAAAGGCACATTTAGGTGTTTTGTTTAGGAGATAAACACACCAGGGATGTCCAATAACAAGTTATGTAGTAACTGAATGCCACATTCTAGTACAGCGGTTCTCAACCTTCCTAAAGTGGTAACCTTTGATACAGTTTCTCATAGTGTGCTGACCCCAACTGTAACATTATCCTCATTGCTACTTCATAACTACAGTTTTGTTACTGTTATAAATTGTAATATAAATATCTGTGTTTTCTGGTGGTCTTTTGTGGGTCACAACCCACAGGTTAAGAACAGGTTAAGAAAACACTCTGCCACCAGAAATAGAAACGTTAAGTAATATTTAATGGCATGGAAATATCCATGCTATAGAACAGAGGACATACCAGCCCATTATTTCATAGCGCATATGCACAGAAAGGGCTAGAAATTAATGCATCTGTCACTGGTGGGTGGTATTTTTCCAGGTGATGTGATTAAATTATTCTCTTTTATATTTCCGTGTGTCTATTTTCTAAACTGTGTGCAATGATGAAATTTGGCTTTGTAAGAAAATAAGCCCTTGATGTCATTTTCTTTGAAGAATCGGTAAAGTTGCAGGTTTAGTGTTCTGGACATAACAAAAATGTCTGGTGCTCAGAGCTGCATGACACATGGAAAGTCAGACATAGGTGCAGAAATGGAGAGTCATAGCAAGAGAATAGAGGACATGCTTCCTTCTGCCAGGGTGGACTGAAGTGGGGGTGGGGAGGGACTTAGAGCCAGCACCAGGACAAAACTGGTGAGTTTGCTAATGTGTTGCTCTATGACCACAGGGAAGCTGCCTCTCTTCTCCCATCCCAAAGTCCCTTTTCCCTTCAGCAGGCAAACACTACCCAGCACAGACAGACAGGATTCCATGTGGCCCAAGTCAAGAGGAAACATGGTTGGGGGGGGGGGGGTCCAGAGCACAGCAAGGAGCAAGGCCCAGGCAAGGAGGGACGATGCGCAGACAAGGCTGGCTACTGACCTCTGGGCATGTCCATGGGGTCGAAGCTGGCCAGCAGGTCCCGGCACCACTGACGGTCACCCTCCACCTTGCTCAGCCAGTTGTTGCAGTTGAAGTAGTAGCGGAGATGCGGCCTCTTCATGTCGGTCACTATAACTCGGTCCAGGTACCAGCTGGCATTCAAGCCTGTGTTATCATGCTCAATCCTGGGGCGAGAAGCCAGCACCCCCACTTCACTGGCAGAACCCAGATGCTGCCCCTTTTACACGAGGGCACCCAATGGTTGCTCCAGAGAGAGTTCCAGTCATTAACTTGCCTTGGTTCTAAGCTTCCTCATCTATTCATGGGGATATTTTGCAAGGTAGATGTGCAGATTAATGGCAATTATACTGCCACAACTTCACAGGGAAATAGTTAATTTCCTGGGAAAATCCAAGTCCCTGGAGCTCTCAGTTGGAGCATCTTGATTGGGCCTGGCAGGTCCTGGGCTCTTTCCTAACCTTGGTCTCTGCCAGCACTGTACTGTCTGCTCTGACTCGAGCTGTGCCTACACCTATGGAAGGTACACATCAAGGCTTGAAGCCTATCAGAATCGAGATGAGAAAGGCAGCCCATCCCGACCTTCTGAAGGGAAGCCGTGAAGGAATGAGTAGAAAGCAGAAGCCCTTTAGACTCGGCCCCTGGTATAAACTGTCCCTTCCTTATTACTCTGAGTTGATCAAGTCCCCCTCTTAGTCACTCTCACCCCAGGTACCACCCTCAGTCCCACATCCAAGGATCCCCATCCCAACCGACACTGTCCCTCGGAAATGTCACACAAACCACACGTACGATTTTAGATTTTTCTAGTAGCCTTGATTTTGAAGATATAGAGAAGCTGGAGAATGGATTTTAATAATATATAGTATCTCCCACATAACCATGTAAAAAATTAACAACATGTTGTACATTCTTTGTCTTGTGTTAAGTCTGTTTTTTTTTAAACCTGGTGTCTTGGTGTGAGTCAGCTATATTTTAAGTTCACGATAGCCACGTGTCTTCTGTACTGGGGGACATAGATACAGACTCTTCTGAATCTGTGTTCAAATCTCCTCCCACTTCCTACAGCTCCCACCTCTGTCTAATTTCTTCTCCAGAATGACCTCATGGGACATCTCGTGCTGGCCTATCACACTTGAGGCTTTATCCAAGAAGCTCACAGACCCCGTGGCCCAGGACTCCAACCAACAGATGACCAGACTGCTACACTGTGTCCAGCCTGTCCTCTACAGGGTCACATGCCTCTGCCTGGCACAGAGTTTGGTCCCACCAAGACTTTGATGAAAGACCACTTCCCACACACCAACCTCCTTTCCTGCCCTCCCTGTAAGAGCTCTTCTCTGTATATATTCCCCTCCCTGAACATATCTTCCCTGTATATATTCCCCTCACTGCACATATCTTCTCTGTATATATTCCCCTCCCTGCACATATCTTCTCTGTATATATTCCCTTCCCTGAACATATCTTCTCTGTATATATTCCCCTCCCTGAACATATCTTCCCTGTATATATTCCCCTCACTGCACATATCTTCTCTGTATATATTCCCCTCACTGCACATATCTTCTCTGTATATATTCCCCTCCCTGCATATAATCAGTGCCTGTAGTTCTTAGGTCCTCCTACTCTCACAGCAAAGGAACTCCATGGCCCCAGATTTTCTATTGGTGGGGGGAGGGGATTAGGACTGAGTTGAAGCTGCACCTAAGCCATCCATGTCCAGACCGCAGTTAGAGGCAATCAGACCACAAATGACCCTAAAGCAAGCATCTCCCAAATAGTGGTTAGCAGAGACGAGGAAAGGAAGACAGGATAGATCCCAGCACTCGGGAGGCAGAGGCAGGCGGATTTCTGAGTTCGAGGCCAGCCTGGTCTACAAAGTGAACTCCAGGACAGCCAGGGCTATACAGAGAAACCCTGTCTCGAAAAACCAAAAAAAAAAAAAAAAAGGAAGACAGGATAGCTACCCCTTTCCATACAGTGTTCAGTGAGAGCACTAGAGGATTCTCTATCCCAAGGCCTTGCAACCCAGCCTTCACTGAGTGCTTAGTGCTTACTGGTGACTGCTGTGCACTGACTCAGTGAGTCCCAGCATTATAGAGATGGGGCACCATTATTAGGAAGAAGCAGAGCGTGGGTAGATAAACTGTCCAAAATCCTACAGCTAAAAAACAACAGACAGAGAAGGCCTTGGACTTGGACCCACAGATTTGTTCCCAACTATCTTGCTTTAGCGTCTCTTAAGAGCTACTGGACAATTGTATCAAGTTGTCCTAGCCCGTGAAATCAAGTCTCTAATGGGACCGGTAGGAGCTATGAGCTCTGTGATTCGAGGGGTAGGGGGTGGGATTTGGGCAGCCAATGATATTGAACATCAAGAAAATGTCAAACTTGATCACCACCACTGCAGCTCTCACCTGATTTTATAGATGAGGCCCACATTATTGGTTCGCACCCGGAATACGTCAACGTTGGCTTTCTCGAAAGCAGACTCGCTCCTGCGGTGAACACGTGCAGTTAGTCCAAATGACACATCTCTCCAGCTCAGGTACCGAGCCAGAGGCTGGCATCCTCTTCTTGCTCCGTATCCCACTCACTGGGAGAGCTGCATGCAACTAGTTACCATTTTGAGCTTTCTCCCTGACCTGATCAGAGAGAGACGAGGAGAGGAAGGACAGGCAGGGTCATGCCGAGGCTCACATCCAGGAGTTCAACTGAGCATTGCCGTGAGTCATCAAGGCAAGCAGTGGATGATACACAGAGGCACCTCTGTGTGGCCAAGCAAACCGCTATCTAGTAGAAGAACTGAGGCCAGCTTAGGGAAGAGGAGAGAGTGATGGGCGGATGCCTGGAGTCTCTTATCTGAAGGTCCCCTTGCGGCTTACCGTCACCTGCCCTGTTCTGTGAGAAGAGAAGAGCACAGCCCCAAGCAGATGCAGAGCTTGGGTGGGTGGCAGCCTGTGATCCTGCTCTTGTGATGAGAAAAGGGATCCCTCCCCCAACCTCAGCAACCAGGGAAGTGGACACAGGAAGGAGAATCATGACTGGCACCTGGCCAACAGTGCAGTCAGAGGAAATTCCCCCGAGGCGTGAGGCAGCGTAGAGCCCAGGCCAGTCCCAGCTTCTGCACATCCTACAGGAGGCCGGAGACCCTTGCTCTAGCATCTTCTGGAGTGGACACCTGAGTCTCATGTCTGTGTGGGCCTGGAATCCAGCTGTGGCAGCCCAGATCTGCCGGCAGCATTTTCTGCCTCCTAGCTGAGCCCTCTGGTTTGAGAGTCTATGCTCTTAGCCAGAGCCCATCACACAGCCAGGAGAAAAGAAAAGCACAGAAAGCATTTGCCTGGTCGATGGTTTACACCTTAAATGTATTCCCAAAGCCCTTGTAAATCCCATACCCCACACCTACCCCAATTGCTTTTTGAGAGCCTTTAAGAGGTTGGACCTAGGAGCATAGCCCAGTGATAAGATAATAAAGCATTTTCCTAGTGTGGTTTAATTCCCAACACTGCACAATAAAGAAGGCAGAGCCCAGCAGAGGAAAGTCAGACCATGGAGGCTATGCCCTTGAAGGGGATTTTGGGACCCCGTGGTGACTCCCCTTCCTCTCTTCGCTTCCTGGTTGCTGTAATTTGAACAGCTTCCTTCACAACTGGCGCTGACTTGCCACGTCTCCAAAAATCCATGCTGTCACCTGCTCTGGTTTCTTTGAGGTATCTGTCCCAGCTGTAAAATGGTAAATAACCGAGCTTATGGTTATTAGCATTTACTGGCTCTGTTCTTCAAAATAAAGGGAGTGAAGGACCTTCTCCCAAGACCACAGGCTGAAGGTCAGGCACAGGGGGCCTTCCAGGTTCTTCAGGGCCCAGAAGCTGGGATTCTGCAAGTTGGACCCACGTTGGAGAGCACTCTGCCTTGGGAGAAGCTTCCTTAAGAGGCAGGGCACAATGGGGTGGGGTTGGAGTCTCCTACAAAAGAACAGAGCCCATGAAGACGTTCTAAGACAGCCTTGTCAGGGAAAAGAGGGCCCAAAGAGAAGCTTGGGGACAGAGAAGGGAGGAGGAGAGGCAGGGAAACTTCTAGGTTTGCTGTAGGAAATGGAGACTCCAAGGCTGATGGCTCCTATCTGAGCTCAGGTAGGTGTTCATCCAGGAAGAGGGGAGGAGCCGAGCGCTGCTGCTTCAAGTGCGCAGACAAAATGTTTCCTCCAAAGAATGCTTCAATCTCCTTCCTGGGAAGATAAAACATTTGTATCCAGTATTGACAATGAAACCAAACCAAATCAGTACCCCTGGAGGTGTGCTTGCCCGTGGGGGGTTTGCATCTGAGGGAGAAGAACAGGACACGCCAGCTCCTGGTTCCGTCCCAGCAACTGTGAAGTCACTTGGAAGGAAAACACGTGTTAGGATTTTGTGAATGAGAAACCAAAGAAAGTGAGTAAGTGGTAATTTCTTTTTCAACTCATGGCGCAAAGCAACAGATTTTTAGAATAAGTCAACAAGAGTTTCTGCATTAAGTAAACACCCTAAGGAAAAGATACCCTGGGAAGTCATATGGTTGAATGCTTTGTACCTATTAAGAATTCTATCATAAAAGAACACTTGAAGATGTTTATGATACGAGCTGGAATCTGTGAACAGAGCAATCAATACAAACAGGACGGCAGTACCTTCATCTAAAAACAGTGAGTGGGAGAATTTACACAAATGTACCATGCCACACCCAGAGGCTAAGTCTATGAAGTCTTACTTGTTCTTGTCTATATGAATATTTACATTTTTTTCAAAGAAGCACATACTGCTTTTGTGGCTCCTCATACTTCAGATCCCTTCGCCCTTCCCCCTCCCGCTCCCTCTCAACACCCAACTCAGCCCACAGGCTGCTGAAGCTCTGAGGATGGTAGGTGTCATCTTCTAAAAGTGCAGAGAACCTAGAAAAGAGACTACGGGGGACAGGGGACAAGGAAGGAAGTGCTCCCGGACTATTTCAGCCACCGATGCGTCTGGAGGGAGGAAGCTGGCTTCTGAGGTTAGCTCTGATGTGGGTTCTGGCAGGAAAGCTCAGAAAGCTGCCTTCAGCAGAGGGGATCCCTGAACGCATGTGCCATAGAGCTAGTTGAATAACTAACCCTTGCTACTCTGCAGCCTGTGGCGAGGAACACACACCCAAGGGAGAAAGACCTACATGACCAGCAGGAGCAGAAGCAGTCTAGGCCACCGCAAGGCCACATTGTTGGTGCTGGAATGGTTCCTGGACAGACATGATACGAACTTTATTAGTGTTTGTCCCACGGAGACCAATCTTGACATACAGGAAAGCCTTGTCTCTGGAGAAGAAAGGGCTGCAGACACTCTCCATTGACTGGCCATTTTCAGGGAGAGGCTGGGACTATCCCATACAAGCCCCTAGCCCCACCCACTCTGGAATCAGATCTGAAAAGCTCATTTCTGGTAAATCAGAACGCAATTGCTTTAGAAAATTGACCAAGCCAGGTTTAGAAATCCCAAAACAAACAGGAAGGCAGGCCTCCTCACCCTTCCCAGTGGGAAGATGGACCCACCATGGTTTCTGCACCATCCTCAGATAAAGTGTAGCTCGGGGCACTGTTCATGTCACCATTCAGTGGAGACTTCCCTCAGAAAGCTGTACCCAGCATTTTAGCCACTAACAAGACAGACCCCCCCCAAAAAAAAACCTAAAATGCCAGGCATTCTCCAACATGCTGGGGTGTGAATTCTCAGTGGGAAACAAACCATTAAATACATGAGATCCCATCCTTTTGCCATGTCTTTAAAGACGTGGCCTTCAGGGCAACAGGGTGGGACAGGACATCCAGAAGATGGGGACTTCCTCTGGAAATCATTTTGTAGGGACCTCACTGGGATGAAAATTGGATGAAAGGTCACATGTGGGAAACATGAGTGGAGACATCATATTCTTTACTGTGCAGAAGTCAGATAGCAAAGATCTTCTTGAAATGGGAATTAAGTTATATTGGGTGAGGGGTAAGATTCTATGTTCCAGGACACAAGAAAAGGGACAGGAATGTGTTCAAATCAGGGTGAGGCAGAAAAAAGTGTGGGCCAGGATGAAAGATACTACTACCAAAGGCTGTGGAAAGGGGTCAGGAGAAGTGTCAAAAAAGATCAAGTTTGAATTTTAATACTGAGGAAACAAGTGTTGACTTGTTTGCACTGGGCAGTGTAAACCCTTTCTCGGTCCCAGAGCTATCAGAGAGGTCTGTTACATACCAAAGTAAGTGTGTGTGTGTGTGTGTGTGTGTGTGTGTGTGTGTGTGTAAGTGTGTGCGTAAGTGTGTGAGCAAGTGTGTGCTTGTGTGAGTGTGTGTGTGCAAGATTGTGTGTACAAGTTTGTGTGCAAGATTGTGTGTGCAAGTGTGTGTGTCCATGCAAGTGTGTGCTTGTGTGAATATGTGTGCAAGGTTGTGTGTACAAGTGTGTGCGTGCACATATGCAAGTGTGTGTGTGTGTGTCTGTGTGTGTGTGTGTGTGTGTGTGTGTGTGTGAACAAGGATCCCTGCTTCAGGTAACTCAATAGTTTTGTTTTGGAGCTGGTTGGGTGTGGAGAAGAATCAGCAGACAATGTAAGGAGACAGAGGCAGCACATCCTGTGTTAATGACATGGGACTTGGTGGTGACCTTAGCTGCCACCCTGTGTGATATGTCCCAAACCCTCAGAAAGCCACATTTCCCTCCTGGACTCAATTCCCAACGTGAGCTGCAGGGATGCTGCGAGCACAATTGTACACCATTTTCTTTGTATTCTTTCCCTCGCTTTCTCTATGTGGCCAGATTCTGGCCTCTGGCTCCCCCTCCAACATGCTCACTAGTGAGGTGACATCAGCGGCCAGTGTCAACTCAGCGTTCACCACTTGGCTTCTGGTGTGGCCCCCAGCTGTTCCCGTAGGCATCAGCACAGCAACATGGCTCTGCAACAGTTCTGACTGAGTCCACCACAGGACCTCTACTCTCCATGCTCTCATGGTTTCTCTGGATATACCCAATCATTTGTATTCCTCCAGTATCTGAGATCATTCGGCACTGAAGCCCTCAGTTACATCCTTCACTGTGAAGTGTCACTATGGCCACATGATACCTCGGGTGTCTACTGGACTCCTAGTCATCATGAGCCAGGACAAACACAGGAAGCCTCACTTCCAGCCTCAGCTGCAGGGCCACCACCTCTCTGCCCAGCCCTCTCCAGTCTCAGCAGCACCCAGCTGATATTCCCACCCATGCCTATCCTCTTGCTTTTGCTCCCCACCTCAAGCATGACACAGATCATCTCCAGGAGCCTCCCTTCAGACCTCTGCGGTCTCAGGGATTACAAACTCCTACCTCTGGACTGAGCTGGAGACTGAAGAAGCCGCCTCCCATTCCCTCCTGGCCCTGTCAAACTATCCGTAACTTCCCACGCACCACCAGGTAGCCTTTCTTTTCCTTTGGAGAGGAAAGGTTAAAAGCCAGACCCCCAGGCTATGAGGACTCTGTGACAACCCTTCTCAGTGTGTGACATCAGTGACCTGGGTTCTCAGTGTGTGACATCAGTGACCTGGGACTTCCTGAGAGAAAGTTTGGCAAATGGACAGGCGGGGGCGGGGGGGAGCTGAGGGTCATGGGTACATAAAAGGAAGAAGGGCCATGAGAGTCCACTACAAGAAGATCAAAGGATGGTTTTGCTTTTAAGAGACTGCAAACACCAGAAAGCCCCTTTGCCATGGCTAGTGGCATTCTCCTTCCTCTGAGGGGTCGCATGGCAAAAAGGATGGATATTTCATGTATTCCCTTTACCGTGCCCACATCACAGGAGGAAAAGACTTCCACGAGAGTCACGTGCAGTATGAGCAGACAAGGAGGCAGGTACCCTGTTCTGTAGAAATGGACGAAATAGGATGTTATACCCATCTTCGCATTGCTACATGGGGGCCATGGCTCTAAGTTAGTACTCACACATAACAAAACTGCCAACCGTAAATCACAGAGTCCCAAGTCTTCTAGCATAGCCACCCCACCTCTTTCCTTCTTAGCCCCAGGAGGTACCAGGCCATACACCTTAGAGACCACAACCTATAGTGCCAGTGGGTCTAGAAGAGAATCTCTTCATGCTCCCGGGCCTCAAAGTCATGTTGTTTATTCAAATGTCTAGAGCATAAATGTAAATGAAGTACCACATTTCCCACAGAAAAACTTCAGGACTGTGAGCCATCAATACTTCTCCCTGGGCCTCAGCTTTCCTATGAATAGCGTAGAACACATCAGTAGATTTAAGAGGTTGTGGAACTTTATCCTCAATCAAAATCCTGCCCGGAACCCCAGTGGGGTAGATAACCAGAAGTGGGGTACTCTGAAAGATTAAGGGTATTGTGGGCCCAGAGCCGGCCCACAAGTCAAATCTTCCCAGATGGCATAGACTGAGTGAAAGGCAATGAGCAAGAGCATGGATGGTGTGTGTGTGTGTGTGTGTGTGTGTCTGTATGTGTGTGTGCAGTAACGGAGCAAACCAAAAAGACAGCAACAGTCTCTGCCTTCAGGGTTATAAAAAGCAAAAGACTCTTTGTATGCAGAGCACACACCGATGCGCACACACATACACATGGCATGTGACTGAGTATACACAACTCCCAGGTAAGTTAAGTATGATGCTGGCCATCATGAGACCTCTCAGTATAGAGCATCTCAAAATCATGGCTCCCTCACACATGTTCTTCATGACACTCATGACCTCAACTGCCATAGGATGGTAGGTAAGGAAATCAAGGCCTTGGAGACCATGAGATTTTGGCAAAGTTACATGGATCAGGATAATAAAAGCTGGCCTGAGACCTGGGTTCTTGGACCTAATTGTTCACTCTCCATCATCAAGGGATACACATGAGTTCTTGGAAGGTCCAAACTAGACCTTACTGTTTACAAAGTCTAGAATCTGACCAAGGAGGATTGTCAAGAAAGCATTGCCCAATCCCAGGATGATACTTGGATTGTTGACAATTCTTATCATTTAACATGCCTGTGGTCCAACTGTCCATCTCTACAGAGTAGAAGGCCACCACTGGGTTCTAGAACTTCGTCAGCCAAACTAACACCCCAGAATCCCACCAACCCAGAATGGTACTCACTTGCTGGTGAGATGGAGCTTGGGAGAGAGCCCATTCTCTCCAAAGAGTGTGATGAACACATTGGCATCTGTCCCTGCACCACGAACATCCCCTGTGGCTGTGACCACCTCATACACTGGAAAAAGAAGGAAAAGGGCAGACTGTAGGCTCAGGAGGGAACCCAGAATCCCATGCTCCCAATCCTGAACCAAGATCAAATCCACACTAACTCCTACTGACTAAAAACTCACTCTCAATACCACACACTGCTTTGGCAGAGGACTCTGAAAGTTCACAGACAAGACCAGCTTCATTCTTAGGTAAGGACAGAAGAGGCATTTTTCCAACAAGGGGCGTGTCTTTGGCTGGGTCACTGAGCTCCCTCTCATGGTCATCTTGAAGCTTGCATGGTTTGTTGTCAACACCCTTCCTGGTCAGGATGTCAGAAACCATATACTTGCTGATTGGAGAATCTATCAAGATTCTTAGAAAAGGCCATGCTGTGGTCTGAATGAAAACGGCCCCCACAAGTTCATAGGGAGTGGCATTATTGAAAAGAATTGAGAGGTGTGGCCTTGTAGGAAGAAGTGTGTCACTGGGGGTGGGCTTTGAAGCTCAAGACAGGCATACATCTCTCTACTTGTTGCCTGTCCATCCAGCTGTAGCACTCTCAGCTTCTTCTCTGGCACTATGTCTGCTGTGTGCCACCATGCTCCCCACCATGACAATAATGGACTAAACCTCTGAACTATAAAACCAGCTCCAATTAAACGTTTGCCTTTATAAGAATTACTGTGGTCATGGTGTCTCTTCACAACAATAGAAACTTTGACCAAAACAGGCAGGATCTGTTACAACCGTGTGGACTGAGCAGGATGAGCGGGGGTATCCTATGGCCAGGAAGAGTGCTAGCAAAACTATAGGAGTGCATCTTGGATCTATTTGTGAAATCAACTCCCAGAAACCCAATTCACATGTGGCCTGGGCAAGGTAGCTGCAGCCAGCCACCCCCAGAGCCACGTCACCTCTGCTGAGAAGCAGGAACAGCACACACCAACCTATTCCAGGTTGCTGTTCCTATCTCCAAATGAAGTGTGCAGCCTCGCTCTGCCCTGTGAGGAGACTCGCCTCTGAATCATGAGAGGGCTAGAAATGCTGACTCAGGGAACCCACCACACACGTGTGTGGCCAGGGAAGCTGACCAAGAGGAAATGACGCCATTGGGAAGGAAGAATTTACAATGTGAAGAGCTGGTTAGATGTGGGGAGGGTATGTGAAATCCTCAGGGTGTGTACCAGCTGTTCAGTACATCATGGAAATGCATGAATACCAGTGCTTGGCAACTGCATCATAGCCACAATGGTAGATGATTTACTGCATGTCCAGCCCCAGGTACAGGCTCCATGTATAGTATCACACTTGATTCTTGCTGCAAACCTATTTCTCATGCCTAGTTCTGGCCTTTTCAGGCCAGGTCCTCAGGAGCAGAATATATTTGAGCTCTCTTGAAGAGGTCTTATGGATTGAGTTGCTATTTGGGGGATAAATGTTCATTATTCAAAACTATCAATTGGCAGTCCATTCTGCCAGAGGGGTTTGTCCCATATACAAAGTAACAAAGTTTCCAGCTGTAAGGTGGAGCCTAGGAATACCTCTAAGCACCTGTAGCATCTGGACCTGTGAAAGGTGTGTTCCAGGTGTCATTATCTCTACTGAAAGCCTGTGAGTCTCTGGATGCTGGGACAAAGTGTTGGGTGTCAGTGCCGCAGAGGTCTTCAGTAGCCACTGACTCTCCACTTAGGAACAGGATGGCTTTTTTACAAGTACCTAGCTGCCTATACCACTAGACATTAATATCTGCTTTGCAGAACTGTTCCTGGAATTGAAAATGTAGAGGCCCTGACACACAGAAGATAATAAATAGCCTTTCTCTTTTAAAGCTATTGTTTATGCAGAAAAAGCCAATTTCATCCAAGAGCTAACACCTGTTCCTTTGGCAGACAGTGTATTAGCTCAAGCACCATGAACATGGTGTGCAGATAATTCTGAAGCTCTTCAAGAGCACCGTAGATTCTAACATGGTCCTTCCTTGCCTGTGAAGAATGGGATCTGCCATGTCTGGGGATGAGAGGAACACAGGACGTGCCTGAGTCTGACAACGCTCATCAGAGAAGCCATGAATGGGGAAAGCAATGGACTCTGTCTTTCATGATACTCATGCCATGGCCTGAGCCATCGCAGCCTGAAACCCAGGGCAACCTGAGCACTGTCTGCGTCACCGATGTGCACACAGGGCATCTCTGACATCACCTACCTGCACACAGGCATTTCTGAGTCAAATTGCTCCAGGAGAATGGCCAGCCTGGTGGAAATGTCAGGACCATATCATTTGAAAATTGTAGACAGAGTCCCAGAGATACTTAATTTAGAGAAGGGGTGGGTCTGGTGTTCAGGCAGGAATGGGAAGGCTGATTCACCAGCTCACTCAGGGGTTCACAGCTACTCCCTAAGCCAGACACTTACTTATAGGAGTTGCTCATCTGAACTTAATGACATTTAAGTCCATCAAGAAAATGGCAGAGTGAGTCAGGGATAAAGATGTGGCATTTGGAAACGCATCTAGCAAAGGACTCATACCTAGAAACTATGAATAATTCATACCGCTAAAGAAGAAACAGATACTACATTCTTTTAAATACCAATAGACAATCACTTATCATAAGATCAAAAACATCCAGTTTTGAGGTTTGACTGGAGAGAGACAAAAGCAAACGCACACAAAGCCCCATGAACTCAATGCTCATAGTAAATTCTTAGTAGACCCAAATGAGAAACTTTAAGTGTCCGTCGACAAGTGAATGGGTGAACAAACCATACCCCCCAGCCATGAAAAGCACTGAGCTACGGACACACACTGTGCAGCACATCCATACAGACACAAAACACTTATTCCTTACAGTGCTATTTATGTGCAGCCACTAACAGCTGTAACAGGAGACAGAAGAATGGCTGACTGGAATTCGGAACAGGAAGCTGACTGGAAACAACATAAGGAACCCTTGGTCTCTATAGTGGAAATGTTTTCTACATTGACCTTGTCACATAAAAAAAGACATTCAAAATACATGTACTTTATGATTATAAACTATATACTTCAGTAACACTGAAAAAATGCAAAAATAACTCACTATGTTGCCAAAGAAACTCAAATGACTGCCAAAAACAGGAGAAGCACAAATGAGCACACTCAGGGCCATTACTCATCAGGGACATGGAAACTAAACCCCCAGGAAGATGCCACCATGTGCCTACCAGAATGGCTGAAAAAAAAAAAAAACTGACCATGCCAAGCAATGGCAGGATGTGAAGCCACAGTCCCTCCCAGATGGTGGGGTGCATGAACGGCTGACAGCACCAAGAGATAAACCCAGCCCTTCAACTTGCAATTATAAGGCCTGGAGAAATGAGGGTGTGTGTCCAAGACCTGTAGCAGCTTTCTTCACAACAGTACAAAATCAAGGCACAAGCAATGCAAATGTTCGTCTGGAGAGAGTGGTCGAATCACCATTGAGGTGTTCATAAAATGCAATCGTATCCATGAGTAAAAACAGCAAACTGTGCCTCAGGTTACACCATGCACAAACCTCTTGGGTGGGGTGGTAGGAAAGAAAATAGACACAAATATATACACACCAAAAAACTCACAGCTCACCCCTGTAATGCCAGCACCAGGCAACAGGGGCACGAGGACGGCTGAGCGAGCATTTAAGGCTAGCCTAGACTACGCAGTAAGTATAGTAAAACAAACCTGAACCACAGAGCCTGCCCTACCTGAACCACAGAGGAAGACCTATCTCCCAAAGAAGCACACATCGAATGATTCCTTTTATAAGAAATTAAAAAGCAGTGAAAAGCTGTCTGTGGAGATAGAGTCAGGAGACTTGTAGAGTCGGGCAGAGATCCTAAGGAGCTCAGGGGGTGGGACGTGGGGGTGGAAATGCTCCCATCCTGATCTGAATTCGTGGTGCCACACACGTGTGCACGGGTAAGCTCTACCCTCGGTACTTCTGAGGCCTGTGTTGTGCGCAGACAGGTCCTCAGTCTAATTTGTTACTTTATTAATTCAAACAGATCAGTGCATCTAGCTGAGACTACGAGACCATCCCCGCACTACAATAACATATTCTGCCAACCAAAAAGTTGCCAAACAGAAAGCTGTGCCAACCAGAAAGTTGCCTCATCTCCAGCTCCATGGGGCCCTGCGCTCTCTGACCCCCAGACCCGCAGAGCATGCAAGGTAACTGTATGTATAAGCAATGGTCCAGAACTGCAACGCTCTCCTCAGAGGGACAGATTCCAGGGCCCCATGCCTCCCGACGCCGCCCACAACCCCACGCCGGTACCCTTGGCTTTGTAGTACTCATGTTCCAACTCATCCTCGTCATCCTCCGAGTCGTAGTTGAGAAGCTCTTCCTCGTACAAGCCCAGGAAATCGATGTCTTTCTTCCTCCGCTTCTTCTTCTGGGCCATCATTTTGCTACCTGCCTCTTCTGGGACCCTATAGGCTCACAGGTCCACCTTCCTGGCTTCCTTAGACCTGTGTCTCTCACTCAGCAAGCTGCAGAGCCCTCAGCCCCCACTAGGGTTTCAGGTCAGGCTCTCCCTGGGTCTCCTGGGTCCCCAATCCCAAAGTTCTGTCCCACTTTCCTCTTCTCTGGTGCCTCAGCCTAACGCAGCGCTCTCCCCCCACCCCAACCCCGCACCTCCTCCCGTTTTCTCCTTTCTGTCCCCAGCCCTTCTCTGCCACCCACTCTCACTCTGCACCAGCCCCGAGGCTTCTCCTTGAGCCCTATCACTTATTCATGAAAATGAGACGGTTGTCCTCTTTCCTCTCCTGTCACACCCCTTTGCAGAGACTCGAGTGACATAATGTCCTGGTGTCTGCTTCCCACCTGGCCTCACGACAGGGAGGGAGACAGGGAGGAAGGAGCCCTCCAGGCCACTCCAAGGGCATGCAGGGGCCACCACCAAGGAGACACCTGAGCTTCACAGCCCATGAGAGCACTGCACACTGCCCAGAGCAGGCTTGGTCCTGAGCAGGGCAGAGCTGGGGGAATCTACGGAGTTCCAGGCACGGATCAGTTTCTCTCAATTATACATGGGTGCTGCTCACCTTACCCAGAAGGCAGGGTCTTACTGGATTGGTCTCTGTTTCCATTTCCCAGAAGACTGCTCTCTTCTGGAAGTGACCCTCCTCCAGGGAATTCCCGCTGTCCCTCAAAGCAGGTGGCTGACCCTCAAAGCAGTTACGGCGACTGTCAGCCTGGAACCTAGGACCTCGAGGAAGTCCACCTATCCTCAGGTGGCCCCAGAAGGGCCCAGATAAGCCAGGCATAGATGCTCCTGCACAGAACAGGGGTCAGATGTCATTTCCCACCTAGACTCAGCAGGGAGTGCTGCCTGTGGCTTTTAGAGTCTCCTTCTTGCTCTTTTTATTATAATTTTAAACAAAGATTCCTTGTCACCTGGTTTGTGAGACTTCTATATAGATTTCTTTAATGCTAAAAAATTTCAATTTACTTAAAACTCTTGCTTCTCTTCCCTTGCAGGTGAACGAAAGGACAGGACTCGGCCCATCTGTGCCACCTCCCGCCTGTGTGGCTTGGAGCACAGTCCAATCTCCCATCCGTAAATGGGGGCTAGTGACCCAGTATTGTGCATTCAGCAGTTGGAGAAAACTCTTCTTCATTAGTCGGAAGTTGCTAGAGACTATTAGAGGTTAATGAATGTCTGTAACTCCTGCACCGACTAGATGTCTGTCCCTTCGACATTTGTATGTTGACTATTGGCTTGTCAAATAATCCCTGTTTCAGGGAGGTGCTCGGAGGTAGCCAAGCAGAAAGATTAGACCACAGAGGTGGAGCCCTTGGGAAAGTGATCAGTACCTTAGAGAAGAGATGCCAGGAACTGGGAAGATGTGGATGTCAGTGAAGTGATCACAGCGCAAGCATGCAGGCCCGAGACATACCCAGGCAATCCCAGTGCAAGGAAGGCAGTGGTAGCAGGGTCTCTGGGCTTTGCTGGTTAGCCAGTGTAGTCAAACCAGTGAGCTGAAAGTTCAGCGGTAGACTCTACTTTAAAAAGTGACATGAGGCCAGGCTGTGGTGGCTCACTCCTTTAATCCCAGAGCAGGGGAGGCAGAGGCAGGTGGATCTCTATGAGTTCGAGGCTAGCCTGGTCTACAGAGGGAGTTCCAAGGCAGCCAGTGAGTGCTATTACACAGAGAAACCATATCTTGGAAAAAAAAACAAACAATAAGAACAATAGAAAAGATGGATATTTTTTGAAAATTGAATGTCCACTGGGTCTATTTAGTATTGCCTTTGTGTGTGTGGTTGTGGGACCATCGAATGGAGCTTGCATGGCTTCTAAGAGCCTGCATCCCTGAAGGGACTCCCCCTGTCTCAGTACTGTCAGCTCTCCATGCCCACAGAAGCCCAGCAGAAGCTATGAGTTCTTGATCTCTTCCAAGTTCTTCCATTTCTTCCAAGTTGCTGGCCTATGGAGGGGCCCATTACTGTGGGCATCTCCCTGCCAATCCCAGCTGTGAGCTCTTTGGGAGTGGAAGCACCTCCCTGGTGTCCACTGAAGTGTGCTCAGGACCTCTGCTGTACCTGGAACACACCGGGCTCAGTGAACGGAAAAATGTAAGCATGACAACGAAGATGGCAACAAAGTCAATAAAACAACCAGGTTCAAGGCATGGCGCCCAGGAGGAAAGCAGTATGTGCTGGACCGAACTCACCATCAGGCAGAACAGATGTTCTAAAAATAGATACCATTCTTAGTACATTACAGAGAGAAAGGAAGAGAGGGCCATTCATAGATGCACGGGACATTGGAGCAAGCCACCAGCACTGAAACCCTCTCCCAGGTTCGCTCTGAGAAACTTCTTTCCCACTTCATCCTTTTGGGGTACTCAGATCCCTAGCAAGGGAAGGCATCTCTGATCACAAACATCTTCACCAGGGAGAAATCAACCCTATCTCCTCCCTTAGTCTGCAGAGGGACCACACCTGAACCAGTGGAAAGGCTGGAAGACTAAGAGTGGTTTAACTGTAGGTGACAAACGCCCCCTGCTGATGGCTTGCGGTTTGACCTCTGGTACCTTGAAGATTGGAAATAACCAAGAAAAGGAATTTTGTAGGGATAGGAGAGGACACACACACATACACAAGTGTGTGCACGTGCATATAAATCATTTTGCTTGACGACCTATTCAAAGACAATAGCGAGACTTGTTTCTAGTGAGACACCCTTCAGGCAAAATGTTCATTGGAACTTTTTATAAGACTTTGAAAATAAAAATATTTCTAGAGAATCCCACAGCATTAGAACATGTGAATTAAAAAAAAAATCATGACTTTAATCAAAACAAAACACTGGCCTTGGATGTAAAAGCAGAGTCTGTCATACTGGGGCACAAGAATGCAAAATGTTCCCAACATTAGGCAAAGAAGCAGGGCTCTCTTACATAGTGGCTCAACAAACACATTCGGCACAACCTATAAACTGCCTTCCTGGACATCTACCTGAAGACAAAGTTGTATATCCGTTTTTTGGGCCTGACAGGAATGCTGCACTCATGACCTCCACAGACAGCGACTGTGGTTGGCTGCACACGACCAAGTCAGTCAGCTTTTCAGTGTGCAGGCGGGAGGGGCTCACGGGTCCCAGCCCCGGCTATGATGCTGCTAACCGTTGATGGCTTCCAGGGGAAGGAGAGATGGTTTTCTGACTCTCTCATCCTCTCCACACAGCTGGATGTAGATGATCCCACATCCAGCAGAAATTGAATGAGAGGTGGTGGTTTATAGAGAGGAGTGGGGAGGAATCTGGGAGTTGGAAATGGGGGAGGGGTGAATGTGATCAAAATACATTTATGCGTGGAAGAAATTCTGAAAAAACCAATATAATACACTTTTAGATTTAAAAAAAAAAAAAACAGTATCTACTCAAGATCTGTGCATGTGTGCTCAGAGAAGCTTTATTCCGGAAGGGGCTTGCTACACAGATGAAAAACCGGAAGAGTTTTGTTAAGTGAGAAACCCAGGGGAGGGCTCTCACCACAGGGCTGCACTTATGTGACACTGTCAGAAAGATAAAAGTAGAGGTTCAGAAAACAGGCCAGCGGTGGCCAGAGGCGGGCATGGGGCCGGGGCAGGATGGGCTATCAGAAAGGGCGTGGTGGCGCACACCTTTAATCCCAGCACTTGGGAGACAGAGGCGGGCGGATTTCTGAGTTGGAGGCCAGCCTGGTCTACAAAGTGAGTTCCAGGACAGCCAAGGCTATACAGAGAAACCCTGTCTCGAAAAAACAAAACAAAAAAAAAGAAAGAAAGAAAGAAAGAAAGAAAGAAAGAAAAGAAAAGAAAAGAAAAGAAAAGAAAAGAAAAGAAAAGAAAAGAAAGCCTGAGGAGACTTCTCATGACCTCACAGACAGGACAGACTGCACTTGTGTCTCTCATTCTCTCATGTACCTGTTTTGTCTGCTTTTCCAGTCCATGTGCCAGTCTAGCTGGCTCAAGCCCATGCTACAGGCCTGGCCCTTGCCTGGATCGTCATCCAAGGCTCTCAAGTCTGAGGACCTTGCACGGATTTGGCCGGAGAGGGAATTTGGGGCTTGCTTTGCAGAGCCACCTCTCATCTCAGGCAGAGCCAAGGTCTAGACTTGAGGAAGCATGAAGAGGCCTTAGTGCCAAATGTACCATCTTAGCTACATTTCTCACGAGTCCCTCACCCCCTCCCAGCTCCACCAGCACCAACATCGCAGCTCCTTCCAGCAAAACTTTAAGAATCTTCGGCGCTAGCGGAGAAATAATGCAGCTCTCAACAAATGGTAACGGATCGAGCAGACCACAGCCTGGAGTGGGAGCAATGAGCATGCGTCAGCGTGAAGAACGTAAGTTTCATGGTGCCGTCTCCCAGCTGTGAGCTCTGACTTGCCATGAGCTCTTGATTCCTCCCTCAAGTTGGCCTGCTATCTCAGAGTGCACCCCTTCTTATCCTGGGAGAAGAGTATTACATGTGTGGTAGTGGTCTCCCTGTCCCCGTGAAATCTGCGATCCCACACCCGCTTTAGGCAGACCTCTCATTGGCTCCAGCTGACTGAGAGAGCGGGAGAGCAAGGCTCCTGCTCCTCCTGTCAGTCTCCTGGGCTAAGTACAGGATTTCACTTAAAAAGCTGTCTGCTCAAGTCGCTCCCCAGCTTACATACGCCAATGATTCCACACGCCCTTAGAATTTAATCTTGACTTCTCTCAGATGCCTGCAGACCCTCTCCTCACCCTCTGCCCTGCAAGCACACTGTCTCCCCCCACCCCGTGTGCTCCCTTTACACTTTACTCCTCTTTCTGAATGACTGGCCATCCCGATGGGGAAGCCCACACTGTCAAAGGCAAACTGCTCTGGTCCTAACCTCATTCCTCTCTCCCTGGGAATGCGCCCCCTGGTGGCCACCCACCTCCTCACAGTCCTGTCAGAATCACATTTGGCAAGGACTCGCTTCCTGTTCCATTTTCTAGAAAGCAAATTACCAGTTCCATGGCTTTGTTCACAGCCTCCACAACCTGGTGCTCGTCTACCACTCAAGCTCTTCCAAGTCCTATGCACCCACCCTACATGATGACACTCAAGAAACTCTTCTTTTTTAAATTGGATATTTTATTTATTTATATTTTAAATGTTATCCCCTTTTCCTGCTTTCCCCTCTGGAAACCCTCTATCCCATCCTCCCTCCCCCTACTTCTATGAGGGTGCTCCCCCCCCCCCCCCCCCCCCCCCCCCCCCCCTCAAAGAACTCTTTTTTTTTTTTTTTGGTTTTTTTCGAGACAGGGTTTCTCTGTATAGCCCTGGCTGTCCTGGAGCTCACTTTGTAGACCAGGCTGGCCTCAAACTCAGAAATCTGCCTGCCTCTTAACCCCCTAGTGCTGTTTACACCCGTGAAACTCTCCCAGAAACCTCTGGCTTGCTCATACCGCTGTGATGGTTCACAGCTCACTACTCTGAAACCAATCTGGATCTACTCATCAAGCAAGCAGGACCTGTGGGATTGACATGGGTAGTTCTTCCCCTGGTGGTGGCTGAAGCCCATGGCAGACCTGTGACTATGCACCTTCTGTCTTTCTTGAAGTTCTGCACATTCCTACAAATGACGATGTTTGCCGCACAGGAACCTGCACTACACAGACTCCTCAGGAGGCTCCACCTATTTGTACTGGCTGGTTTTGTGTGTCAACTTGACACAAGCTGGAGTAATCACTGAGAAAGGAGCCTCCCTTGAGGAAATGCCTTCATGAGATCCAGCTATGGGGCATTTTCTCAATTAGTGATGGGGGGGGTGTTTTCAGCCCATTCATTGTGTGTGGTGCCATCCTTGGGCTGGTAGTCCTGGGTTCTTTAAGAAAGCAGGTTGAGCAAGCCAGGGGAAGCAATCTAGTAAGCAGCACCCCCCCATGGCCTCTGTATCAGCTCCTGCTTCCAAGTTCCTGCCCTGTATGAGTTCCTGTCCTAATGTAAGTTCCTTTGGTGATGAACAGCAATGTGGAAGTGTAAGCTGAACAAACCCTTTCCTCTCCAATCCTGACTTGCTTCTTGGTCATGATGTTTTATGCAGGAACACAAACCCTGACTAAGACACTCATCTTCCTTTGCTGTTGGAGAGGTGGCAGCCCTCTACCTTCCTGCTCTCCCTCTTTGGGGGTGGGGGCACTGCAGATTTGGACATACACTAGCTTGTCCCATCCTGCAGAGCTGAGCCATTTCACAGGAGGACTTGCCCATGTGCCCCACAGGTGATGTAAGTTGGCTCTTCCCAATGACATTGTGGCTTTCCTCCTAGAAGACTCCATAGACATGGGCATGCCACCCCTAGATAGACAGTTCCAGTCCTCCTCTACCCTGAAATGCACCTCCATTGCCCAAGCTTTCTTTGTCCTGAAAGTCCACTCTCTTAAGAAAAACTCCCAGATGACTCCTGGATGATCTTTGTGCTATATGACCCTAAAGCCAAATCTCAGACTCATGGCCTCTGTCAGTTGGCCCAGCTCTGTAACCTGGGCCATCTTGGTGTTCTGAGCAAGAACTGAGTCCCAGTACTCTGGGGATCCATAGCCACTCAGGCTGGTCTTGTGAAAGCCCCTGTGTCTCTAAGCTTGGAATTAAGAGGCAGCATAGAGGGCTAGAGAGATGGCTCAGCAGTTAAGAGCACTGACTGCTCTTCTAGAGGTCCTGAGTTCAAATTCCACAACCACATGGTGGCTCACAACCATCTGTAATGGGATCTGATGCCCTCTTCTGGTGTGTCTGAAGACAATGACATTGTACTCACATACATAAAATAAATAAATCTTTAAAAAGTAAACAAACAAATAAAAAAGAGGCAGCATAGAGGCTACTTCCCACAGGATGGGGCTACACTGCATATTTCTTTCCATTAAGGATCCTTTAAAACAATTCCAACAGGGTGACAGAGTATGATGGTCCACACCTTTAATACCAGTCTCCAGGGTCAGAAGCAGACAGATCTTTGTGAGTTAGATCAAGCTCCAGGTTAGCCAGGGCTAGATAGTGAGACTTTGCAAAAAAACAAAAACAAACAAACAAAAAAAAACCCTCCCCATGCCCTGCCATCCTTATTATCTCTTTGCCTTGAGATAAGAGGCCCAAGAGAAGTTTCACTGATTTTCTGCCCATCCATCTGGAAATGTTATCCATGGTCCAGTGCCTCCTTTGGGAAGCAGCATCCTCTGCAGCCTGATGCTGGAATTAGACTCTCTAACTTGCTTTCTTGCTACACAGATCTCTTGCTCCTCCAGCAAGTAATGTCACCCTTGGGAAGACCAAGGATTTAGACGTTTGTGCCTCCCCTTCGGAAACCATTGCTGTCATTGAAATGGCCTTCCCTACTCACCCACACACCCTTGTTAAGTTGTCTTCTTAGTCCACTAATCTCTTGAGGTGTCTCATCCCTGTCTCTGTGTGTCATGCCTACGTTGCTCCTCACCCCATCTCCATGGGCTGAGCCATCACTTCCGAACAGCCAGGCGACAGAATTCCTCAGCAGTTCTGCGCTCCACATTGCAACCTGAGTGGGATGTTTCGGGGGCGATTTGATGGCTTCTCTTTCTCTTCCAAGGACCAGCTGACTCTGAGACTTTTAGTCAACACTGTGAACGTGGCCCCAGAGTCTTTTTCCAGCTCCCCAGTTTGGCCTCAGTCAGTTGTGTTCTCTTCCTGTCCTGGTGGAAGATCTACCACACAGATCTTCCTCTGGAGTCTTGTCTCTCCACAGCCAGGCACAGAATGGGCCCGGGGGAGCTCTCCATGGTGCTGCCCAGGGTAGCGCTCTCAGGGCATAAAGCTTCTCCCAAAGCATTAAGAAAACCGATGCAGTGCTCAGAAAATATTTGTTGAATGGATGACATAACAAACACCATGCACTTCGTAAATGATATTAAATAAATAAATGGAGTACAATCACCTCCATCCACCCCTAGGACATTCACATATCCATTGATTCCAAAGTGTTATGGAAATCCCTGTACTATCAATTGAACACTTGTTCTTCAGCTGGTGGGGTAGTCTGTGAAACTTTTAGGGTTGTGAGGTCTAGCTGGCAGAAGTATGCCATTAGAAGTAGACCTTTGAAACTTATACCCAGCACCTGGCTCCACCACCGCTGCCTATTGACACAGCCTGGGCTACTCTCCAGTGCACTCTCTGTCATAATGGGCTTCAAGATTCAGAAACTATGAACTCGCACAAATATTGCCCTTTAAAGGCATCCTTGTTGGTGGTGTGGTAACCAATACACCACTTCTAATAGAAGAGCAGTGGTCCTTTGCCCCAAAAGTATTAAAAGGCATTGCCCTGGTCTCAGGCAGGCAGATTGATGCAAGGCTTTCTCAGACACCCCGGTGAGAGGACAAAGGGAACATTAAATGTGTGTCCTTGTGCAGGAGCAGGCTCAGCAAGGTCCTTTGGAGTCTCAAAGGAGTTAGAATTTCGGTTTCAGGGAACCCAGGTTTCCCAACTGAAGGGCTGTGGTTATCCGCGCTATGGCAATAGTGTCTGAAATACCCTGTATTCTCTTTGCCAGTGTTGAGTGATTTAGCTCTCTGCTAACCTTGATCCACTCTCCCCTTGCAAATAGTATATGAGATATTGAACTTCTTAATAAGCTTGCTTGGCATAAGACATCAGCTTATGCAAGACCTCCTGGTCCCATGTGATCTATGGTCTTTATTTCTCATCCCCAGTCCTCACTCTCGGCCCCCTGCCATTTGGAACCCGTACCCTTATGGGTTTGGGTCAGACTCTCGGAGAGCATCCTCGGGTTCTATAATGCTTTGAGTGTGTTTAACATCTTATAAGCCTCCTAATGCAGCACTTAAACATCCGTTGCCAACAGCTGTAGCCAAGTTCATCTTAGAGAAAAATGGTCTTCCTCTGCGGAAGATGGAAGGAGGCGGGTGACCTGTGATTCAGGCTCAGCAGGAGGCCAGGCTTAAACAGCTGCAAAGAGGAAGTGGGGGAAATGTTTTCTAGGGAGCTAGGGAGGTGAGGAGAGCAAGAAGAAGCAGGTTGAAGAGATGGGTGAGGAAAGTAAGGAGAATCCATGTTGAAAGGTCAGTCAATGGCCGGACAGTCTGCACAGGAAGCTGTCTACACAGGGAGCCGCCCATGTGGAAGTGATTTCCCTGTCATCTCTAACTCTGGAGCCCCTGATGTAATGTGAGCATTAGATACCATAGAAATGACTTGATTATGCCCAACACCTAGATGGCCAACACATAAAAAATGAAATTTCACCACATCAGAAATCCAATGAGGGACATGAAAGAATGTGTGCCCTTGGGAGTTTCCATGGGGAAAACATCCTTCTCTAGCGTCAATCCAATTTTATGAGAGTAACCCGTGTTCAGAGACACAGATTCTATGACAGTGCTACTATGATTAAAGCAGCAGTTCTCAACCTGTAGGTCACAACCCCTTTGAGGGTCACCTATCAGATAGCCTGCATACCAGATGTTTGCATTACGATTCATAACAGTAGCAAAATGATAGTTATGAAGTAGTAACAAAATAATTCTATGGCTTGGGGTTAACACAACATGAGGAACTGTATTAAAGGGTCACAGCATTAGGAATGCTGAGAACCACCAGTTTAAAGCACAGCAGAGGTTTAACAGCGGCTGAGGTTGCTCTTGCTAAAGCGCCATCTCTTCGATTGGACCCTGCAGTGCCCAGTGTGTGTCTGAAAGCAGGGATGACAACCTGGTGTCTCTGCCTTCATTTTGTGTCTGTCTCCCTTGGATCCGATTCCTGATCAGCCCTAGGTAGCCATCTGTCTTAGAGTTTCTACTCCTGCACAGACATCATGACCAAGAAGCAAGTTGGGGAGGAAAGGGTCTCTTCAGCTTACACTTCCACATTGCTGTTCATCACCAAAGGAAGTCACGACTGGAATTCACACAGGGCAGGAACTTAGAGGCAGAAATTGATGCAGAGGCCATAGAGGGATGTTACTTACTGGCTTGCTTCCCCTGGCTTACTCAGCTTGCTTTCTTATAGAACCTAAGACTACCAGCCCAGGGATGGCACCACCTACAATGGGCCCTCCCACCCTTGATTGAGAAAATGCCTTACAGCTGGATCTCATGGAGGCATTTCCTCAAGGGAGGCTCCTTTCTCTGTGATAACTCCAGCTTGTGTCAAGTTGACACACAAAACCAGCCAGTACACCATCTTCATCACTTAAGGAGTAGTACCTGTCTGAAACAACAGAAATAGATTAGCCCTACCTGACCTGGTTGACCCTCTTTTAAGACTGGAGACATCAATACAAGAATGATAAGAAAATTTTACTGCCAACTTTCAAAACATCTTTTTCCAGACCCCTGAGATAGCACCTGAAAGTTCCTGTTAAGTCCCATAATTCTATGTTTATGAATTTTGGGGACAGTGGATCTTTCAGGAAGGTGACCCATGATGAGATTGTCCCCTTAGGTGGGAACACTTACCCCTAGAGGGGCCATTACCCCTCCAACTCCCCACCCCTGAGAGAATCAACACAAGATGAGAACAGATGTCCCCCCAAATGCAATGACAGTGGGCACGACTTCCCTGGAGCCAGAGCTGCAGTAATGGTCAGCAGCAAAGCATAGTCTAGCCAGGTCTGTTTGGCTTTGAATGCTCCTTCCCCCTCCCCTCAACTCTGTCTACCGTTTCTTGTGTTTTAAATGTGAAGTGTTCCTCATAGGCTCATGTGTTTGGGCACTCAGTTTCAGATGAATGTGTTTGAAGAGGTGATGGATACTTTAGGAGATGGGCCTGGGTAGCAGGGTCACTGCAGATGAGCCTTGTAGGGCTTGGTGTCTGGTCCCACCCTCTATGCTGTGTCTGTCAAAGTGTAAAGAGGCACTCAAGCTACCATGCCTCCCTTGTTACTATGGACTGTGGTCCCTTAAATAGTTTAAATGACTTCTGCTGGGTATATGATCAAAATAGGGGAGTAACTGATACAGCACTCATGTTAGTATCCCCCAAAGACAGGGCGCTGTCTCTTTAATAGAATTTTACTCTATGTATATGAATGTGTTGCCTGCACATATGTCTACGCACCCACTGAGTGCTTAATGGAGCCATAGAAGTGGGGTTACCAACGGTGTTAAGTCACCATATGGATGCTGGGAACTCAATCCCAGTCCTCTGCAAGAGCAACAAGTGCACTTAACTACGCCTAAGGGTGCTGTTTTAAGCATACTGACCCCCACCCCAACCCCCTGGGCTGGAGAGATGGCTCAGCAGTTAAGAGCACTGACTACTCTTCCAGAGGTCCTGAGTTCAATTCCCAGCCACCACCTGGTGGCTCACAACCATCTGTAATGGGATCCGATGTCTTCTTCTGGTGTGTGTAAAGACAGAGACAGTGTACTCATATATATAAAATAAGTAAATAATACTTTTTTAAAAAAAGGAATGCTGACCCCTACAATTGTTTTCTGGTACAGCTATGCTAAATATGAAACTCCTTCCCTGCCTTTATTATTATGTTTCCATGAGATCTGTGGAGCAAGTGGCCAGACTTGATTTGTTGAGACACCCTAAAGTCAGGCCTAAGATTCTGAAAAGAAATTTAGCAATCCACCTGATTTTTTGTCCTGATCTGAAAGCCCATGTCCTACCTTGGTTATATGCTAGCTACTTCTGCCAGAGGTCAACAGGTGTTCTGAGCCTCGTGGATTTCTCTGACAAGCCTAGAGAAGTCCCAGGGTACCCGTGAGCTTCTTAAAACACCTGACAATCCCCCATGCTGGTCCCCTAGCCAGCCCAACCTACATATGAGCACACAGCCAGGTTTTGTCAAATGAACCATTCAACTGGTTTTATTTGGGTAGAAATGAAAGGTCCTTCAAACACAGTGGCCGACATGAAGCACACTGAAGATGCTATTAAGTCTGGTCCCAGCCATCCCTTATAAGAATCCCTACCCTGGGACATGCACATGCTGCTGGAATTATGCTGCCAGAGTTTGTGGGAACCCAGTTTCCCACAACAATTTTTTAAAATTAGGCTAAGCAAGTCTCTAAATGGCAGATCATGTGTCTCCGGGGCCAGGAGCAAATGTCACCTCCTCCCGTGGGGAAGCATACCTGTACCACACAGTATGACCGTGGTTCTTAGAGAGAGAGGGGAAAAAAAGCAAAGGAGAGAAGAGTGGATCAATCAGGGAATGGTGGCAGCCACTCAAGGATATATCAGTGCTACCAACCTGTTAGAGACAGACGCCTGCAGATTCCTCTGGGACAGGGTCATCACCCCGAGGAAAGACATACCAGGCATGGATGATGAGTACCTGGGGGCAAGCAGCTGACCTACATAGCTCCTCCACCGTCCCAGCATCTGTGCTAGCTTTATCTGTGGGAGGCTGCTGTGATGAGCTGCGGAGCAACCCACATGAATCATTCATTTAAAAAAAAATAGTGCCCTGGACTTGGTCTTCAGACTGGAGGCTCCTGCACAGATGCTGGGCAAGGGTAAAAGCCAGGTCTGGGTCACCTGGATCACCAGATCCCCAGAATTCTCCCAGAAAATAGATGGACACCATAGGGGCTTAAATGGACACTGGCCACCTCCGACCCTAGCTCCTTAGGTCTTGGGAAAGTGCAGTATCCTATAGCAATCTTCCATCACCAGGGACCTGCCTCCTCCCAGGGCATAGTCAAGGCCAATGAGAGAATGAATGACAGCAGTAGTTAGAAAGCAGAAAGGTTCAGCTGTGGAGAAGAGAAATCTTACGCTTAAATCCAGAAACTAGCTCAGTGTCAGGACATAGCTTAATGAGAGGGTGTTTCTCGGGCATGCCTGGGATCCTGGCCTCAGTCTCTTGCACAGGAAAGAGAAGAAGGGGAAGAATAAAAGAAAAAGGGCCTGAATCACCAAGCTGGGTACCAGCTGACGCCCATCACCTGTATAACAAGCAGTGGACACAGTGGCAAGAGGATGTGCTGGCCCCACTCCTGGCCATGGGACGAATTTGGATGTGAAAGAGATCTGCACTCACCCTCTCCCTCTCCCTCTACCTCTCCCTCCCCCTCTCTCTTCATCTCCCTTTCCCCCTCCCTTCTTCATCCTCTACTTTTTGCCTGAAAACATGGAGAAGAGCAGGAGGGAATTATCAAATCAGAGTAAAGTCTAAAAGGGGGTTTGCCCATCTCAGGTAATGAAGACTTCACTTGCAGGAACTTCAAGAAACTGAGGAGCGATGTCCCAAGCACCAAGACTTACACAGACATTTTGATGTGGAGCCTCTGAGGATGGAAACAACCCTAAAGCATCATGCCTCATTGCCTTATTAAAGACAGTAGGCTGACACGTCTCTGTATCTCTGTGAATGTCCAGGACAGAGGGACCTGAAGCTGTCTTGCCTTTGGGCTTATTAAAACACATGTACTTGCCCCTTTACCAAGATGCCCCTTGTCACCTGATGACTTTTGAGCCTTGTAGATTTTGGTCTTTGCCACCTCTTGCTCTACCTGGCACCTGGCACCATCGTTACTGTTAGAAACTAGACCCGTGCTCACTAGAACTGAATGCAAGGTTAAAACAAATGTCATGAATGACTTGCTCTTTGCAAAATGGCCTTAGAGAAAGAATTTACAGCATGTATTATGAGGCTCTAAACTCCATCACCCCAGACCTTGTCTACCTGGGGCTGATGGACCATTGTGGTAAGTAGTCACAGCAAGAGAGTGGCATTTCAATGAAATAGCAGCCATTTAATCTCATAGTGAGTTTTCAGGATCTCCAGGGATTTGTGAACTTTGTGGCTAAGTGTGGTTTTCTAAGTTGCCATGGGAACATGTTCAGATGGAACATCAGGCCCTTGCATCTGGTCAGAGTAAGAAGTTAAGGCAAATCTGAGTTCTAACCAGCTGGTTCCAACTTAGGCCTTTTCCAAATGCAGACAGCAAAGAATGTGTATAAGAAGGTGGGATACTGTGGGGAGCTGTGACCCTCACTGCTGTGGGGGGCTGTGGCCTTCACTGCTATGGGAGGCTGTGGCCTTCTCTGCTGTGGGGGGCTGGGGCATATCATTTCAGTACCATCTTCCTTGTTTGTTTGGGGCGATTGTGGTAGGTGGGCAGAAGCATGGGCTGAGCCAGGCCAGGCCCAGGTCAGCAAGCAGGTCCTCTCTATGCTAGAGAGCGGGGCATGATGCTTGGATGGATCAGCATCAACCACAAAGTGGATTTTACACGGGTCCCAAGCTCCAAAACTACTAACCCCTTAGTACTGAGTACAAAATACACCCCAATCCTAAATGTAGATGAACTTTTAATTCAGACACACTGAATCTGAATCCAGAAGAAATCTTTTACTTTGCCTTGAACAGTATTTCATGGTTTATTTATTTATTTATTTATTTATTTTTAATTTGTTTATTTATTTATTTATTTATTTATTTATTTATTAGTGTTCAAATTGTGCAGACAAAGAAAAGCTGGTGGTAGTTTTTAGAAGTCTCATGCCAAAATCACATGTTTCCAGAACCACCTACCCATGACAGATAGAATATAACAAACAGGTCAGGACCACAAATCAAAGGGCCATCCAGGACAGTGGTCCTCAAGAGCAATTAGATCCCTGGGTCAGCTTCAGCATGTTCCAGGCTACCAGAGAGCTTGAAACCCTAGTAGCCCAGGTCCTGTCCCAGATATGCCACATAGAAGTATCATGGGCTGGGGTCCTCGTGGACTTCAGAAATCCCTGGAGATCATCACGAGCCAAGGCCACTGCCTGCCGTAGCATGATGACTCTCAGCCTCGATGCTGGTGACCACTTGGGGAAAACTGTGAGGCTCTTGGGAGCTTTCCATGAGCCTCTGCACCTGCCCCTGAGAAGACAAGGGCGTGACAGCAGGGTTTCTTTATACAAATCTCCAGGGAGACCTAATGTGCACGTGGATTGAGAGTCCTTAGGGCAAAGAACCATCTCCTGGCTAGAGGAAGACAGCTACTGATCTCTGGTGGCCATAGCCAAGTTGGATGATGGTGGTAACTGATTTTTCCCTTTTGTCTTTGGAATGGAAAAAAATGTTTAGAAGAGGTTATGCAGGAGAAAACAGAAATTTCTAACAAGCTGGCAAACCACTCTCACTGAGGTCATAGTCAGCCAGGGCAGAGGAGTTCACTGGCAAAGCTAGATCAAGTCTGCACATGCTATCAGCAAAGGGGCCCAAATCTCCAGACAAATAATGTGTCCATTTACACAAGGACCTTAGCACAGCCAAACTCAGAGCGAAGAGCGCAGACCGTGGTGGCCAGGAGGTGGGGCGTGTTGTCATTTCACAGTTTCAAGTTTAGATTTTGCAAGACGGAAAGCTCTAGAGGTTAGTAGTGGCACTTGCAAATAATTGAATTTTAAGTTCATTTTATCCCCACATTTAAGACAGGGTCTCTACATCCCAGCCTGGCCTTGAACTTGCTATATAACTCAGAATAGATTCAAACTCATGGTCCTCCTGTCAATGATTCCATAGTGCTGTGATTCTAGGTCGGAGGATTACAGGCACCCAGTCATGATGGTCTTAACACTACTGTGTAGTTCTGTGTCAGTGCTAGGGGTACAGAGAGGAGCTTGGGTCCAAGCCTTCCCTTGGAGAAAAAATAAACTACCCACCAAGGGTCTGAGGACACTTAGCTGTAAGCTCTGAGGATGTCCTAATGGAAGGGTGCTGATTGCCACAGGAGCACAGAGGGGAGAGTGTGTGACTCGTCCCATAGAGGGCAGCACATAGCAAGAGCCATAACCTAACATCATTTGTAAAAGTGACCAGAGGCCTACAGAAAGAAAGACAGCCTGCTTGTTGTGACATGGCCTATATGGCTTGATTTTAAACCAACCAAACAAAAGACCTTGGACTTTTCGGTACAGGTGGCAATGGACAGCACAAAAGGTATTCTGAAATGCAGGAACACAGGCGGCGCCCTCAAAAGAGCCTGAGTTATGGCAGAAACAGGGAGGCGAAGGACTCAAGGGATCTTTATGTTAGGATTGGGAACCAATAAACAGAATGTGAAGAAGGAAGCTATCCGGGCAGAGAGAACCCGTGCTTACCCAGTCTGTCTGTGCTGGTGTTGTGCTAAGCCTTGTGCAAAACTGTATCTATCACCTGCTTGATCCTGGAAACACCAGCTCCTGGGACCTAGTCTGTTTTAGAGGATAAATCAGAGCCTCCCAGGGCCTAAGGTGTTCCCCCAAGGTCACAGGTCTACTAAACCATGGGAGAAACCCTTGAGTCCAGACCCTTTTACCTACATCTGTGGGGCACAGCCAGGCCGTGGTCTGAGATTCCACGTCGAGGCCAGTGCTCAGAAGGCCCCAGTGGACATGCTCTTCCTGGTGCTCCTGGGGAGGGCTGGCCCGCAGGTGAGGGCAGCAGGGACTGGTGGCTCTCGGGAGACATGGTTTCAGCAGGAGCACTGCTGTTAAGAAAGCCCTGAGGAAGTGTCTCAGAGCATGATTGACTGCGGGGCAGGAGTGGGAGCCTTCAGAGGCTGGGCCATAGGAGAGAGAAGCAGCAGGAAAGGATGTGCGGACCTGGAGCCAACCTTGTCAAAGGTCACCTGGCTGCCAAGGCTAGGACCTAAGGCACAGCACCTTCTTTGGCAATGGCTAGGCTGCTGATATTCAGGATTTGGATTGGGCTTGTGTTTCCTTCCTCTTCCTCTCCTCCCCCTCCCCCCGCACCTGATAATGGGAATCTGGTCTGGAGAGCCTGACACATGTTGTGCTTCTGTGAGTGCTTGACAGGGGCTTCTTTTAGCATCGGCGCATGCACGCACGTGAGAAGTGCCAGAAGGGCGGCTTCCATCTTCACACATCCCCCGGCACAGTGAGCCAACACCACACACACAGTGTGTGTATACCCAGTGTGCGCACACACAGTAACGCACAGTGATGCCTGGCTGAGGTCAGTAGGAAGCTCTGCGGCCTCTGCTTCCTTCCCAGACCCAACAACCATGCCCAAGGTTGTCCATGCCTCTCGGAGTCTGGGTGGAGATGCATTAGCAGCGTCACCGGGAGGTTCTAGAAGCCCGCCTCACCTTGAACCTCCTTCCTTTCTGCCTGCCTAAGCACTGAGTCACCCCCCTTGCTGCCGCTGCCGCGACTGCCACCTTTCAAGCCTGGACTTGCATTTAGCACGGAGGACAACACAGTAGTTGCTTGGTTCGTGAGGAATTGATGTCCTTGATTTAGAATTTAATTGGTCGTGTGAAGGAACACAGGCAGAGGGGATCTCCCGGAATCAATGTCCATGTCTCTTTGGGCCTTTGATAAATGTCGCATGTACTGGCTACCAAGGAAGCGTATGGTCTGAGAGCCAAGAGTCTCAGGCGAGACTCTAGCTTGCCATGTGCCCTGGGGAAAACTGCTCACCCTGTTGCTTAACATGGGCACCTTTCAGGCATCTCTACTTGCCCCTAAAATATAGCGGTGCTCCTAGTTCCCCTCCAGGGCAACAGTGCACTGGGTGTCAAAACTGTTGTAGGGGTCAGGGCTGGAGAGAGGCACCTCCCTCCCAGACCCTGGGTTTGGAGTGTAGTCCATGAGTTTTGCAAAGCCCTCCACTGGAGACCTGGCTATGAGTGAGTGTCACATGGAGGCCTGGCCATGTCACATGCTCAGGTTACTACGCCTCAGCCTCTCACCTGTACCATAATGGCCTCTTTACCTGAAGGGGTCTTCAGTGATGCCGGGGAAAGTGGTCGGCACTGGGCCTGCCACAAGAAGAGAGTGCACAGGAACGGGGGTTTCATTGTAAATACTACTAATGGCTTAGATGCACACATCACAGTTGTCCGTCGTCAGCAGTCACTGTGGAGAGTCTACAAATCCTTCTGAAGCCTCTAATTGAAGGGATGCGGAAAGTGATTCCTGAGGGTTAGGAGGAACCGTGTCTGCCGTGACACTCATAGGCAGACATGCCGCCATAAGCCAGGAGGGTGTCCTAAATCCTCATGCAAGGGCAGGCATGGAATGAATCAGGATGGGCCATCCCCAGCTCCTCTGAGAGCTCTGGGTAGGACATGTTCTAAGCACCCTTGGCTAAGAAGACTGACATCTGACCAGGCTCTTGCCCACCTATTCCCCAGGTAGAAGGCTTTATCCCGGCAGACACTCAGTCTGGCCACTAGGCCTGTCTCCTTAAGTGGGACAAATCTGTCCTTATGAAACCTTCCTGTTCTGACTTTCCATGGGGTCAGCTAGCTGTGGACACTGCCTGTAAATCTCAGTTAACAAGCATCATTCCCAGAACTCCTTCCTTGGCAGAAGTAGCCAGAGCCCAGAAAGTCATCCGCCGCCCCTGCCCTTGTGTGGTAGTTGCCCATTTACCCAAGTACACTATCTGGCATGCTTTGGCAGCTGTCCCGTGACCCCATATCCCGTGAATTAGGGAGCCGAGCCTCCTGGGGGCCTTCCAGTCTGTCAGAGCTCACAAAGACAGTACCCAGACAGCTGAGTGTCGAGTGAGCTCCAGGCACCTGCAGGCCAGAGCCCAGAGGAAAGGACCGCAGAAAAGTGAGAAGAGGGAGCTCGAGCCAGTCAGAAGCCTCTGGGCCTGCTCTCTCCTGGTCCTCAGCAGAGCCTATGCTGGTACCTGCAAAGTGAGGTCAGGTAGAAGGCCTGCCCAGCGTTTTCTCAGAGCACCTCGTCAGAGTGGCAGGCAGGGTTGAAGTGTGGGTGTGATTTGTCTGCTCCTCTGCGGAAGTCAGACATGATTCTTCTGTCAGAGTCCTTCCCTGCTCAACCACAGACCAGATCAGAACAGGCTTTCTAAAGATGTCTAAAGAAGGGAGGGAAAAGAGGAAAGAGGAAGAAGATAGAGGGAAAGAGCCAGAGAGAGGGCATGCAGGGTAAAGCCTTCTCCACAGACATTCCACAGTTCCACAAAGCAATACAAGCGACCATTCGGCACCATAGCACTGAGGGTGGACATACAGGAAGCAGCTGGAAGGGATTTCGGATGCTGATGACATGAATCCATCAACCTAGGCACAGCTGATTTCCCTGACCACAGACTTGGTGGGTCCCTGTATTTGAAGACAGCAGGTGTACCCTGTGTGTGCCCCCTTCATAACAGAAACAGCAAGGATTTTGGTGTCAAAGCCCCAGCTAGCTGACATCCACTAGGCTCACGTGACAAGGCGCTTCCCAGCCGGCAACTCCTATTCAGGAACACAGTTTAACAAGATTCTGCAGTCTTCAGGGACATAAAGAGGAACCGATCTTTATAAATAACTCCTGATTAAAATGGAGCTGAAAATAGGGAGACAGAACAGGAAGCAAATTGCTAAGCACTTATTGAGTCGATAACATTGGCTTGAAGATCTTAGTGCAAATGGCTGGTCTGGTTTATTTCCTTGTTGTCAAAGGTTAAATGCAGGCTGGAACCTAGAGGCACCAAGGCTGTGTGTGTCCAAGAGCTGTTTTAAGGGGCATGGCTCTCAGCTCCTGGACTCTTGGGGATATGCTAACATGGGGTTTTGGTTAGATATCCCTGAAGTCTTTTGAGCTCAGCCAGGTGGTGTGACCAGGACACTCACACTGTTTGTCCCCTGGAAGGGATGGCCTCTGAGTTGTGAGATTCTAGATGGTGCTTCATGGCTGAGTCTCCCTGTATGAAACTTGGGCAGCCAAAGGTCTGAATGAGACCTGGATCTGTGCTCTATCCTGTTAAATGAATGTCTCCCTGCCTCCCTCCCCAGGACCCAAAGACAACCCCTAAATCCTTAGGGAGTGACAGCAGCCATAATGGCAGGGTCAAGGAATCCTTCAGGGAGAAGGACAGGAGTCGAGAGACACCCGTGGGGGGCCTGGTTTTCAGCAGCAATTGCAGGTGCCTGTGTGCACTCGAAGGATGCCGCGGCTGTGCATGCGCAGGAAGGTGAAGATCTCCGAGGGCATAGCGTGGAAACCCGGCTTGGGCTTGACGTTGTCATAGTAATGGTGCGTGATGAAGAAGCCGGAGGGGTTCATGGGGAAGGCCCAGAAACCGAACAGGTGCACCTCCTCGCAGAGCTCCAGGGCCGCGGTGACCAGGATGAGGCCGGTGCTGATGCGCCGCGCGCGCACGCCCAGGCTGAGCCAGTAGCGCGACACGCTGCTCAGGTACTGCGGGTGGAAGAAGTAGACCGGCTGCCGCGACTGGAAGTCATCTAGCATGTACTTGACTCGAAAGGACACCAGGGTGTTGCGGACGTTGTAGAACGCTGGCAGCAGCACTGAGGCATTCTCGTACCTCTGAAGCACGCTGAAGAAGGGCCGCCGCCACTTCTCCAACTTGTGGAACCTGCAGGGAGGCAGAGTGAGAAGCGGCAGGCCCTGTGAGTCCTGGTAGCCCACCCTCCCCACCCCACCCCCCATGCCCAGCCTCACCCTAACACCCCATATACCCCACCCCTCACCTCCCACCTTCTGCCCCCACACATAAGGCTCATAGGGCCACCTAGCTGCCCCTCTCCCGCCTCCCTCCTTTCCTTGTGTGTTTGTTTATTTATTCATGGAGGGGGTGCACACGTGGCCAGGGGCAAGTGTGGAGGTCAGAGGACAACCTGCCAGAGTCTCTCCTTCCATCACGGGGGTCCTGGAGATTGAACTCAGGTCAGAAGGAGAAACAAGAGCCTTTGCCCACTAAGCCACCTCATGCCTCCTAGGAAGGTGGCATTTTTCCAAGAATTTTTGTTTTTAATGGGCACAGGAAAAGAGACAATCTGGGCTAAATAACTAGTGTGTGGCTACAGAGAGACACCAGTGTTCAACTTAAAAGGATAAGGGCATCCAAGGAAGGCACGGAGTATGGCTAGGAAGTGGAATCTCCATTCACTGCTCTCTCTTCCCTAAGACTGGAGTGACCATCAGACCCAGCCGCCTGGCATGTCTGGGCCCCTCCTTGGTATCTTGCCTCCTGCCTACACGTCCTTTCTAGTGACCATCCATCCATCTGAAGTTCTCTCTATCCTCTGAGGCAGACCTGCAGAGGGGAGCCAGATGAGAACTGAGATCTTTGCATGAGCACCCCTCCATACCTGGACACTGCCTGCCCCACCCCACCCCCAGCACACCTGATGGGTTCCTGACCACCTCTGGGTAGCAACTGCTCAGACCAGTGCTGCCCAGAAGAAATACAATGCAGGCTCCCTGTGTGTGCAAATGAACAAGAAATGAGGGAAGTTATTAAATACGTCATGTTTTATCCCAAATATAAAGATGCTATCACTTTGGCATATGACTAATGTAAAGATCAACAGGATGTGATAAATCCCTCTGTTTGTATTAAATCTTTGACACGCAGTGGTGAGTTCTTCATGTAAACAGCTGGCCTGCCTCAGTCAGGACCAACTATGTTCCTGGTGCTCAGTGGTTGCAAGTGACCAGTGGCCACCAAAAGGCAGCACAGTTCTAGAAAGTGGACCACTCACCTGTCAATGATGATGCTGGGATTCACAGTGACTACATCTGTCTTCTCTCCAACATCTGTGGTATATATCCCTGAGATGGGGGGCAGGTTGCACCTGCAGAGAGATGGCCTCACACAGTTAGTCAGTCACCTGCAGGTAGCTGGGAGGGAGAGAGGAAGGAAAGGACGCGCTTACTGTAGGTCAGGCAGAGGCAGTAAGCACCAGGTGGGCAGAAGCTCTGTGGCTGGCTAAGAGACAAAGGTCATTTCTGCCTTGTGTCACAAACAGAACAGCAAAGAACTCCACCCTTAGTTCTCATGCAAGTTACAACCATAGAGATATTGAAACTATCATCAAAAACAAGTCCTTGAAAGCTGTGGTCACCCCTGGGCCTCTGTAAGAGTGTGTAAGCAGGAAGATGCAAGAGCATCCATCCCCTTGTTTGGGGACTCAAGTCTTCTCTGAGGAAGTAAGGCTTGAGCTGAGGGAGGAGATTAGTGAAAGTCTGCTGGCAGAAGAACCAGCTGCCTGCGGGATAGTAGAGACTGCGCCGCCGTTTGGAAATGCACTGTTGAGGCTCAGAGTTGCAGAACTGTGTGCAGTGTGACCTGAAGAAATCTCCAAAGGTAGAAGAAGTGGGTCACCAAGGCAACCAAATCCCAACCTCTGAGCGTGTGCCTTAATTGACAGAAGGGATACTGAGACTGCACTATGGATTCTGAGATGGGAAGATGATTCTAGATTAACCAAGGGGCTCCAGGGACATCCCAAGAGTCTTTAGATAGAGAATTTGGTATGACAAATGTGGGAGTTTGAATGTCATTGGCCCCAGGCCCATAGGGAGTGGCACTGTTAGAGGAGGTGTGGCCGAGTTGGAGGAAGGATGCCACTGTGGAGGCAGAGTAAAATCGCCTATGTTCAACCTACACCCAGTGTGGCATACAATTTCTTTCTGTCACCTTCAAATCAAGATGTAGAACTCTTGGCCCCTCCAGCAGCACCATGTCTGCCTGTACACTGCCACGCTTCCCACCATGGTGATAATGGATTCAACCTCTGAAACAGTAAGCCAGCCCCAGTTAAATGTCCCTCTTTATAAGAGTTGCTGTGGTTGTGGGGTCTCTTCACAGCAATAAAACCCTTTGACAAGGAAGGTCTGTCAGTCTGCAAGTCAGCATTCTCTAGAAGAGCAGAACTCAGAATGAATATATGTGTTAGGATGGTTTACAGCCTGTGGTCCATCTAGCCTTGGTGAATGGACCTAAGGGAGACTCCAAGAAACACTGTGGCAACTTCTGCATGTAACAATGTTTCTTGGGGTTCCCTCAAATCAGCATCAATCCAGAACCAGTATCCCACAGATCCTGGAAAATCTGATTGTTTCCTTCCCCCAATGTACAGTTACCCTTTTAAAAGGACTTGGATCCTTCTAATGTAGGATAGGAGAAAAGGGCTAATATAAAACTCTTGGGTATTTTTTCAAGTTCCTTTCTCAGGTGAACCTGGCTATCCCTCTATTCAAGGGGTTCTGGGTCTGCAAACTGGCTCGAGTCTGGGCTGAGATTCCCTTTGTCACAATCCAATGGAGCATTTCTTTCACTTGTTAGAATTTTTCCAGGTATACAGACCAAACAAAAATGCAGGAGGTTTATTATCTGTCTCATGCCTGGAAACACCATGATTGACTAGTCAGTACCAAAGGTCCAACTGAGTCACTTCACTGTAGAAATCGCTCTGCCTGTGCTGCCATAATGGGCTAGGCCATTATGATATTGCTTTGTATGCGCTGCTACCCATGGAAATGACTAAGATCACCTGGCCTTTGGTGATTCAGTGCTAGCCTGGCCTCTGCTACTCTGAGGCTCAATTAAAGCCATTGCATTTAATTCATCTAACTGGGCAGCCTTGTCTCTCCCCCCAAGGGTTGCCACAAGAAAGAGGGGCAGCAATAAAGCTCTACAAACATGCTGGTGCCCCTCTCACCAGTTTGTGTCCTATAGGCTTAGTGGAGGGCATGCATTCTGGGCCTTCCCATTGTGGAGGGTTAGATTCTACACAGTGTACCCACTCCAAAGTCCTTTCATCAACACTAAATCAGGGGATACCAGGCATCTCCAACTCCTTTTCAGTGCGTGACCTTTTCACAAATGCTCCAGCCAACCATTCAAACAAACCTTCCACACCTTTTAAAAAAAACTGCGCAAACTTCCATATTAAACCCAGAATCTCTACTCTACCGGCCCATATCAATAAACCCAGCCTGATCCAGTTGTATGTTCCTCTATTATCCCATTCCCTTAAAACTCATGTCTGTGCTCGTTCCCCTGAGTTCTGTTTGAATGAATTAGCAAACTCATTCAGCTCTTCAGTAGTGTAACCCCTCCTCATGGACTTCACTTCCCTTTTGCCCTCTAGGAGCCTGTTTGGTCTTAAGTCTGATTATATGTCTGGAGGCAACCATTGGTGGGCCCTGAGGGGCATCAGTATTTGGCTGGCATCTCCGTGAAGGAAAGTCACTACTGGCTTAGCAGACAATGAAGGATTAATTTCTTCAGTCAAAGATGGAAAAGGTAGTATTTCAGTGGGTGAGGGTGGAAATACATCTTGTGCCAGGAGGAGAGTCTCCATCCTCAGATGAGATAAACCCTTGAGAATCTGAGGGTTCAAAGTTCTCAGCTTCAGTAGGGTCCCCACACACACATTTATAAGAGTTACAAGATCCCACTCTTAACAGTGAATGTAATTAGGGTTGGAGAGATGGCTCAGCTGTTAAGAGCACCGACTGCTCTTCCAAAGGTCCTGAGTTCAAATGGGAGCGACCATCCGTAATGAGATCTGATGCCCTCTTCTGGTGTGTCTGAAGACAGCTACAGTGTACTTACATATAATAATAAATAAATCTTTTTTTTAAAACACAATGAATGTCATTCCTTTAATCACTGACTCCTTCAGAGGGTGGCACTTGGGTTTTCTCTGTAATTCAGCCAACCATATAATGAGGGTTTTAGTTTGATTTTCCACAACTTGAACCCTGTGGGGAGATTACCAGAGGGAAGACTCTCTCAGGGAACACTTAGAAACCTTTACACTGTGTATGTGCTCTGAGGCAGGTCAACTTTTATCAAAGTTCATTGTTGTCCTTCACTGTATCTGAGACAGCACAGTTGATTACTTTCATTACTGAGCCCAGTCTTTTCCATCGTCAATTCATCCAGGTGCTAGGAGCAATCACACAGAGTCCACATTTTCTGGTTTTTTCCCCCTACAAATTGTCAAAAAGTTTTACATACAGAGTCATCAAATGTGTTATCTCTCACAACTGGTAAGTCAGGATAACCAAAAGTATTTGTCTCCTTAAGTCTGTAAAATAGTTCATAGTGCTTTCAGTAATCTCTGGAAGAGGTTTTAGTAACTGAAGGTGTTGGCAAATTGGAAAACCTTTTCCAGATACTTTTTTAAAAATCCTTATATTTCTGTTGTTATAGAACCATTTCTGATACCAAAATCTGTTATCATTCAGTTTCTTATACCATAGGGGAGTCATATATAAATATATGGAGTTTATTACCGTAGCTTATAGACTGTGCTTCAGCTAGTCCAACAATGGCTATCTACCAATGGAAAGTCCAAGAATCCAGTAGTAGTTCAGTCCACAAGGCTGAGTACCTCATCTGGTTTCAGTATATGCCAGAATCTCCAAGAAGTGGGCTCTAATGCCAGTGAAGGGATGAACTTTCCAGCCATATTAATAGTGGGACTTCTGTCAACTTGGGACCAACCCACCTAGGGATCCATCCTGTCTGCAGACACCAAACCCTGACACTGGTGCTGTTGCCAAGAAGTGCTTGCTGATAGGAGTATGGTATGGCTATTCCCTGGGAGGTTCTGCCAGCATCTGACCTATGCAGATGTGGATGCTCACAACCAAGCATCAGACTGAGCTAGGGGACTCCAATGGGGGAACTGGCAGAAGGACTGGAGGAACAGAGGGAGACTGCAACCTTACAGGAAGAACAATGTCAGCTAACCACCCACCCTGTGCTCCCAGGAAATAGACCACCAACCAAGGAGTGTACAGGGAGGGAGCCATGGCTCCAGATACATATGTCTGAGAGGATGGCCTTGTCTGACATCAATGGGAGGGGAGGCCCTTGGTCCTGTGGGGTTTGATGCCCCAATATAGGGGGATACTGGAGTATGTGGCTGGAGTGGGTGGGGGAGCACCCTCAGAGAGGTAAAGGGAAGAGAGGAGAGGGTGGGTGGGATGGAGGGGTGTGGAGGGGTAACTGGGAATGGAGATAACATTTGACATGTAAATGAATGAAATTATATAAATAAATAAATAAATAAATAAATAAATAAATAAATCTTCCTACTTCAAATTATTTAACTAAAGGGGGGTGGGTGGAACTCTCACAGGCATATCCAGCCACTTGGGTTTTAGTTAATTCCAGATACAGTCAAGCTGACAAGGAGAGAGAACACATAAGGTGGGTTGGATGGTGCATGACAGTAATCCCAGCAGGTGCCTCTCCAGGCAGCTCCCTTACCGGAAGACAAAGTCAGCACTGTTGATCTCCTTCCCGCAGCCGCTGTTCTTCAAGATGCCACCATTGCCCACCACAGCACACTTCTTAAACTGAGAGCGGTAGTAGGGCATTTCCTGGAGAGGAACATGCATGGTGTCACAGCCAGTGCCACCCCACCTTCATCTGAGGCTTCACGTCTGACTCCCTCCACCCCCGCAAAACTCCCCTCTAAGTTCTACCCAACGAGATAGCTTTGTCTGGAATGTGAGAGAAGGGGAAATTCGACTCAGCAATCGAGGAGCAGAAAGGAGCAGAAAGGAGCAGAAAGGAGCAGAAAGGAGCAGAAAGGAGCAGAAAGGAGAGGGCTGCTGCTCTAGGTGACTCTCCTCCCAGTTTTGACACCAAGGCATCTGCAGGACTCCCCTGCCGGCCTCCCGCGCCCACCAGCCAACCAATTGCTGAGCATCTCGCAGGGAGCCACATCCACCAGCCAAACAATTGCTGAGCATCTCGCAGGGAGCCACATCCACCAGCCAAACAATTGCTGAGCATCTCGCAGGGAGCCACACCACATTAGGAATTAGGTTCAACCAGAGTCTGTGACCCACTTTCCCTATGGGGACAGGTCCAGAGGACCAGGACAGGGAAAGCACTGGGGTCTCACAGTCAATAGGAGGAGAGGCAAAACAAACCACGGTCTTAAGGAAAAGGTCATTAGGTTTTTTGATGTTTTCCATGAGTGCTTCCTAAACACGTGCAAACCTAGAACAGTCTGGAAACAACCACCCAATAACCACAGAATAAGAATCTCTATGTGGACAGGAGACTGGAAAGCTGACCTTTTCAATCCTAGAGACGTCTCTATGCTAAGGGAAGCTGCCATGGGCCATGATTGAGGGGCTGGAAAATCACAGGCTACATCTGATCTACCACCTGTTTTTGTTTGGCCGGCAAGTTGAAAATAACATTTATACTTTTAAGCCGTCCGAAGCCACTCAAAGAAGACGTGTGATGTCTCTGCCACTAAGATAAAGCTTCCTTCATTAGTTTACGAATTATCATGGCCATTTTCATGCTGGGACCATGGTGGCAAGTGGTGATGGTGTTGGTGACCTGCACGGCTATTTACTATCTGGTCCTTTCCAGAGAAAGGTATAGAGACCCTGATGTATCTCCTGATCTCAGTAACTCATGCCCTGGCTCTCTGAGGACCCGTAGACTAGCCCAGGCTATATCACAGGCTGCTGTGACTTGCTTAAGATACAGGTTTATCTACCATCTGCCTCACACTCTGGGGCCTTGAAAGACCTAGTGCAGGTGACTCAACACCTACCGCCTTTTCCAGCACTGTGATGTACCTTCCGTTCATTTCCTGAGCCTGAGTCTCACCAGATCACTCTGGTATCAGCAGTTGGACATTGTATCCTGTTAGCATGACCCCTGACCCACTAAAACATGCAGGGCATCCTATAGCTTCCCTTCCAGATCACACTCATGACTGTACTCTTGCTGCCACTGAGGAGTGGTCTAAATGAGTCATGGATGTGGACTTCCTTACTCTGTAGCCCATGAGCAGGCAGCTATGATGATGCTATCAATGACCAGCCCACCTTCATACAACATCTCTGATATTGTAGATGTATCATAAGCAACCAAACCTATGCCTGGTCTGAATCCCAGTGTCATAAAGAAATTACCACTTTAAAGGGGGGAAAAGATCACCAAGTGTTACAGTAACAACTGGCCAGGCAAAAGTTGCCTGCTGGAATAGCAGGGGCAAGTCTGTTGTAGAGATGACCAACCATGTTCTGATTGGAGCTGAGTCCCGCTGCACAGAAGAGAATTCGCATCTAGTCCTACAAACCTGGTCAAAAGGCCATGGCTGGGAGGTCTTAGGGCCTACTTAGGAATCTATAGATGTTGTACTAAAAACACATGATGTGCTCATCAAATGGCCTTCTAAATAATTCCATGTACCCCTATAAATAAGTGTTGAGGTCAGCTTCACTCACAGGTGCTTCCTCTGAGGCAGGCAGTGCGTGCTATTGCATAGGTAACGAGATCGAGACAAAGGGCTGAGAGTAAGTGACCGTTTATGGCCTGGAACATGCATACCACCTTCTTCAAGGCTTGGGGAACGTTGTGGAAGGGAGAGCAGACACTATGGAGGAGCCATAGGATGGGGTGGGGTTTGGTGGGATGCTGATTTCTGGACTTCTGGGTATCTGGGCAAGGCATGATGGTAGTAGCACTCTTGAATGGAGCAATCAACATGGTGTTATGCAGTGGGGATGGACTTATGATCCATCCCTCCCAGAGAATGCACAGGCAGTTAGCGGTTGCTAGGTAGGGTGCTCATGGGGGTGGTTGCTGTGCGCCTGTATGTAACTAAGTTACTAAGTTACTAGACTTAACCAAGGAGAGAGGATGGGAGGGGACTCATCTGGAAGGAGAAGGGGCATGGGAAGGTGTGATGGTTTGTATATTCTTGGACCAGGGAGTGGCACCATTTGGAGGTGTGACCCTGTTGGAATAGGTGTGACCTGGTTGGAGAAGGTGTGTCACTGTGGGTGTGGGCTTAAGACTCTCACCCTAGTTTCCTGGAAGTCAGTCTTCCACTAGCAGCCTTTGGATGAAGACATAGAACTCTCAACTCTGCTTGTGCCATGCCTGCCTGGATACTGCCATGCTCCCTCCTTGATGATAATGGACTGAACCTCTGAACCTGTAAGCCAGCCCCAATTAAATGTTTTTTATAAGACTTGCCTTGGTCATGGTGTCTGTTCACAGCAGTAAAACCCTAACTAAGACAGAAGTGAACAAGGAGGACGGTGGTGGAGGCGATGGCAGGAATATGATTAAAATACATTCTAGTCCTGTGTGAAAATGGCATAATAAAACCAATCACTACATGTAACTAGTAAGTGCTAAGCAAAGGCCTTTTTACACAGTGACACCAGGCACCCATCCGATGTGGTTGACACTCAGGCCTGGGCCTGCTTTGCACTGTCATGGGCTTTGTATTACCCTTCTCGTGTGCCTGCCTCAGATGCGGGATCAAGGTGGGATTAATCTCTCTTCTAGATAGCTGTGGAATGTCCTCAGCACACAATGCCACGGGCAGAATTTTAATCTCTCTCTCTCTTTCTCTCTCTCTCTCTCTCTCTCTCTCTCTCTCTCTCTCTCTCTCTCTCTCTCTCTTTCTCTCCTCCTACCAATCACACAAACCACAGCTAGATGGCATTGTCACCCCCAGGCAGCACTCCTAGGGAAGCCCAGTGGATGGGCTACTGGGCTGAAGACCACTGATTGGTCAAGACCAAAGCAGCTGCATGCAGAGTGCAAAGTATGCAGATCTGGGGTGCTGCCACAGACCACCCACCCCGCAGAGACCGTGTCAAGCATGTACCTTGGGAAACATTTTGAAGATCTCCTGATCGATGTGATATAAACCGCTGGATTCCACCTCATACCTGAGATTCGTCTCCACCGGGGTGTTCTTCTGGGTGGTGAAGAGAAAGCTGGGGGCATTGCAGCACCTGGACAAGGTGGACCTGCTAGGCATGGAGACAGGGGTGACACTGGGCAGAGCATGGGGGGCTTCTTTCCCATCCCATTCCCATTCCCATGCTCATTTCCAATCCACCCCCCTCAGCATCTTCCTGGAGCCTGGGCTCCTCTGTCTCTCTAGGACTTCCTACTGGAAAACTCTGCCTGCCAAACTTCCACAAAGGCTCTTCTCCTTGAAGGCTATGGCACAGACTAATCTTGCACTAACATCCTCAGACTGGAAGGAAGGGCTGGATACCAGGGCCTGAGCCTCTCTAAACCTCACACAGCACTTAGCCCGGGCGCATGTTCAAATGTCTTGTGCCAACTGAGCCAGCCAAGCCTTGACCCGTGCTCACTTAGCTGTGGTGAGACTCCCCTCAGAGTTCCACTGCTCCAGAATCTGTTCTTCTCGCCTCATTCATCCACTGTCCTGAAGCAAGAGCTCTTTATGGTCTCAATCCCTAAGACCAACACTCAACAGAACTCTCCTGAAATTACTGATAAGGAAAATAGAAACTCTTGGTGACACCTACTTTCTACAGCTTCCTGTGCAAGACTTCTTCCTGTCAGTAGCTCCCCAGTCCATTTAAACTTGAACCTGAATGGCTGAAACCCAGTTGAGGCACAACCTGCCAGGACTACATCAATTTCTTAGTGTAAGGTCTACCTGCCCTGGAGTGATACCACAGCTGGCAGGAGACTAGCAATGGAGAAAACCCCAAAGCGCATCATTAACAAAAAAGCATTTTGGACGCCTCCCATCCGTTTGGCTCCCACAGAAGAGCCTGGAAACTCAGCTACGCCTCTCTTGCTGCCTGTTAATTGTGGTTAGAGAGCAGTTAAAAATATCAATGGCCAGGCCCAGACATCAGGTAGAAACATGGGATTCCAAGAAGGCGGGTAGAGCCACTATCCCAGGACAGGTGGGTAGGGACAAAGAGATTGTAAGGGCTAGCTATGGAGGGACCTTAGGCAAGCACCTCACTTGTTGGAGTCTTGGTATATATCAGCCTGAGGTAGAGGTTGCTGGCCCAACCAGGTAAGGCCGCGGCAAGGGCCACAGCCTAGAATGGAGGACACTAGCTGACCACATGCTGACCTGGCCACTGCTCGAATCCCTAAGCCCCTAGGGTCCAGCTTCAGGCAGATGGAGAACACTGAGAACTAGGTGTGAAAGGATAGTGGGCATCAGAAGAGGTGGCAGTGGGGACCCACACCATGAGGAGGGAGGGCAGATGACAACGACGACGAGACGTACTTGAAGAGGCTGGCTTCCGCAGTGTCCATTGCCCATTTGCATATCTGGAGACTCTTCCACCTTTCGAACAGTTCAGACTGCTTCACCCTGTGGGAGCAGTGAACAGGGCAGAGGAGGAGGTCAGGCTGTACCCACACCATCCCTGAAAATCCACCTTCAGTCCATATCTGCATATCTTAACCACCTTCACCTCGAGCAAGTCTGCCTTCCCCTCAAAAGCTCACCATTCTCTCAGAAACCAGTCTGTAAAGGAAACAAGACCACTTCCGTATAGAAATGCCTGCCCAGCCCTGCACTGCACAGAGCACTGGGCTCACAACCATGGTGCTCCCTCCCCAAGTAGGTCAGGAGGAGGAGAGAGACTTGGAACTCTTCGGAACAACTCCAGGCCCTTATGATGCTGGCTTTAAACATCTCTGCACTGGGATGTTCCCTAGCACTGTCAGGAAAGGGGACAGTGTCTAAATAGGTGACTCTCCCTTACGCTGAAGGCCACGAAAGATGACAGCTTTACCAATTATAACTTTACCATTACATCACCCTGAGCTCCTCACTTGCTCAGTGCTGAGATGCCCAACAAGCATCGGGAAAGGCTTTGTGGGGTACCACGCCTGACTAATGAGCCCGTGGATGAGCCAGAGCTCAGATCAAGTCTACTTATTGAACGCCTCTACTTGGCCAGGTGTGAAAACACAGGAGCAGATACGGCACCTCCGTACTTGTGTGGAGATCCCAGGATAACAGGGAAGACATGTTTCAAAGAAGCACAGACCGCCTTTTCAAACCCAGACCGCCTTGTCTGGAAAAAGAAGGAGAAGGAGAGCCAAGGACTGGGAAAGTGACGGCCACGTGGCTGGCCAGAAGTTTCTTGGAGAGAGAAGCCTTGCACAGAGTCTTGAAATAATGTGTATGTGAGCCACAGTGCTAAAGTATAGCTTAGTTAGACTGAGTACAGAGGCCCTTCGGCAGGGGCATGCCTGGTAGTTAAAGGAGCCCCCTCTTCCTACCTAAACCAAGCCTTCCTTGAAGCTTCCTCGAATCTCCGGCAGCAGCCTTGTCCCCCTCAGCCCACAGGATGTCAGAAAATAGATGCCATCAATCACAGGACAGCACCCTCGCTCACTCACCGCTCCTCCTCCTTACCTCCGTGCAATGCACAGCCCCCTAGAGCAGGATTGGCAACTGACTCAAATGCGTCAGAGAAATACAGCACTGCCAACCCTTCATGCCAGGGGCGCACTGCCAACCCTTCAGGCCAGGGGCCCAAAGCTTGACTGTACCCAGGATCCAGACCTTATTCTGGGTGTCTCCCTTACCCTTGTCACCTCCTGGGCCAAGGACAAGGCTTAGACACCAGCCTTGAACCCTGGCTCCCTCCCCAACTCAGTGTGACCTGGGTAAGTCATTGAGTCTCTCAGGACACTCAGTTGCTCTGTCTGAGAGATGGCTCTCCCATGCTCAGCCCTGCTCAGCTCTACACAGATGCAGAGCACCTTCACCTTCAAGATGAAGGGCTGACCCAGATGGGCTCTCCTTTCTCTCTCAGCACCAACCACATGCCAGAAGAAAAACAAATTATTCAAACCTACCAGGGTAAGAAAAAGTGTGACAGGGACAGCTGTCTCTGTGGAAGAACGCTCTCGACAGGCCCACAGAACAAGAAGAGGCCGAGTCAAGGATTACAAAGTCTCTCCCCAACCCCCACTTCCCAAAAATTCTAAAACCAGGAGCAGTGGACAGAGGCATGGCCCAAAAACTGAGAATTAGTAAATGGCTAGGCACCATCAGGGCTGGGACCAGAGCTCGGTGTTAGATAGAGTACATGTCTATCCTACATGAGGTCTTGGGGTGGACCCCTCCTCCTCCTCAGGACTGAAGAGAAAGCAAAGAAACAAAAACCATTCAGTCCAGTTCACACCCTACAACTTCCTCAACCAGATAGTTGATGTCCGATGAAGTGGGGAACTTCATCCCTTTCTAAAGTCCACAGCCATCCATTCCTTTTTAAAGTCCACAGTAAAGATGGGAGCATTTTGCTCATTTATCTCCAACTTCTTCCAACACAGAACTAGCAGCTTCTGATTGTGTTCAGTTTGAATATGAACAACCAACGGTAACTGAATCTCCCTGGAGGCAACAGAACAAGATAAAATACCAGGTAAAATGACCACAGAGAAAGCTACTGTAAAACAGACATCCTTGATGTCCCAAAGATATCCAGCACAATACCACTGCCGTAGGCAAGGATGCTCTAAGGACAAAGCTCTGGAGAGAGTGCATCAAAAGGGCTGGAAGAGGACATTGAGGAATTTTATCAGGTTGGAGAAGCAAAGGAGCAAAAGAAAAATGACATAATTAAAAGACGTGCAGACCCTATCTCCAAAAGATACAGCAATTAAAGAAGACATCGGACATCCACAGCTGCCCTCAGAGAGACAGGGGGTGGGGGAGAGAGATTATGTAAGCATGAAGGGACCCAAACCCTTCTCTCTCGTCCACTGTTTCCTGGGACTTGAGAACAGACAAAAGCAGGGAGAAACACAAATCAGCTCTGGGTTCTAACCAGGAGTCGTTCTAACCTGAAAGGGCAGAGGTGATGCCAACAGCCTTGTCTTTTGTGGCACAGGACCTAGAGACACTGTAGTTGATAGAAAAACAAAAACGAAAACAAACAGCAAACTCAGGCAAGCCATTCATAGAAGAGCTAGAGCTAAGCAGTTTATCTTAAATTAGTTTGTTTTCTAACACTAAGACTAAACACCCGAGGCTGGACACTTACAAAGGAAAAGCTCTGTTGGGTTCAGAGTTTAGAAACTGGAAGTTCCAAGATCAGAGGGTGCTATTGCTTCACCCTCTGGCGATGGTGTCAGAAGCTGTCACTGGGCACGACAGAAAGCTTGAGATAGTTAGGAGTCAGGTTTAATCTTTTATAGCAACCTATTTCCACCCCTGAATTCCATGTGTGTGTCCGTGCATGTGCATGTGTGTACATGTGCACACATGAGGGAGTGCGCGCACGCGCGCACGTGTGTGTGTGTGTGTGTGTGTGTGTGTGTGTGTGTGTGTGTGTGTGTAGTATAGTATAGTATAGTATAGTATAGTATAGTATAGTATAGTATAGCTTGCATGCTGGAATGTGTGTGTGTGTGTGTGTGTGTGTGTGTGTGTGTGTGTGTGTAGTGTTCTTGTGTACCTGCACACACACATTCAGATGCACAGGCATATGCATGTGCATTTGTGTGGAGACCAGAAGTCATTGTCAGGTGTCTTCCTCAGTGACATTCCACCTTAGTTATGAGGACAGGGTCTATCACTGAACCTGGAGCTCACCCATTCATCCAGCTAGAGGAGATCCAGAGACCTTTCTGCCCTTCCCCTCCAGCACTGGGACTACATTAACACTAAGGATCTAGCTGCCGCACTCTAGGCGCCACTTCTTAAAGCCCTTCTTCTTAAAGTCTCTATCACATGAACTCTTGGGAGCAAACCACAGCGCCCTTAAGCTGGGAAAGGTGAGGAAGGAGTTGGGCCAGATGGAGAAAGGTGGAATCCTCACCTGTCAAAGCAGAGCATCTATGACTGAGGGGAAAGTGAGCAAGCCTCCAGCAGCATGCGCACATCCACAAGGAAGAGCTGAGAGTCCAAAGGATGGAGCTAGGCTGAGCAGGCTGGGCAAGCTCTGGTCTGTTAGTGCTGTACACTAACATTGTCATTCACCTCATCACACGGGGAGCCTGTGATGTTTACCTACTCTGTCTGCACCCCAATCTCCTCCACTTTCTCCACACATGTGTTCACTGTACCCTACATCCTGAGCCTGCGCAGTGTATCATCCCAAGATACCTGGGCTCAGGACCTGACTTCACTGAGCCCCACTTAGCCGAGGACAGAGCCTTTTGAAAACCATTCTGGATCTGAGCTTTGGGGGGGGGGGGGTACAAAGGACCTCCCAGCCCAGAGAGTGGACCATTTGCCAGTGGCCCTGGCTCTAGGCTGCTCTGTTTGACCTCTTTGCTGGACTTGTCTGTACCAAGCCCAGCTCCACAAGGATAGAAAAGGAGCCAGAGAGGTGTGGCCATGAACGGCGTGTGGGTGTGAACATGAAGTGACAACCAAAGGTTTACTTTTTAAAACAGACACAGGACTAGGATCAAGCATAAATAATTTGGACAAGAATCAGCAGCAGACATTTTCACTACGAATCACCACAGAAGAATTAGATTCCTCATGCCTCTGACACTGTCCGGAAGCAGGGCGCTTTCCACGAGGGTGTTTTCTGGCTGACTGATTTTTACCATTGATTTGAGAAATTTTGGATCAAAGTTACTCCCTCAGGAATCACACATCTCCCTGTGTCCTCTAACAAAATACCAGCTGACACTCTGTGTGCCCAAAGGGACAGTATGTGCATCCATCCATGGATGGGATTTGACCTTTTCCCTGTTATTCAGGTCAGTCCTGCTGTGATCCAGGTCATGGGACTAGGCTGGAACAGAGCAAAGACTGAGAGTACCCAGATAATCTGGACAGCAGCTGGCCTCTGAGCTCTCCAATATCTCCTGGGGAGGACCCACAGACCCTCAGCTTAGGAATCCAGAAAGGGAGGCACCAGGCTTGCTATTCCCTGCTTCCCCACAGACTGCCACAACTGATTTCCTGTGAATGGGCCAGTCTTGCCTTTACTTGTGATATGCCTTTTCTCCACTATACTTCCACAACTCAAGTCCCCAGACAGAACAGCTGCCATGGAAGAAACTGTCTGTGCAAGACTTCTAGGCCTGAGGCCAACAGCTAGAACTGCTGTTCATCTCAGGAATCCATCCTGAGGAACGAGACAAGGTGTCCTGAAGACAGACAGAAGAACGGATGGCAACTGTGGAAAGACCCAAACCCCACCAAAATAAGTCGGCAACCAGGGGTAAGCATGGTCGCAGCCATTTGGGCAATCTGAGACTGCCTTTTACCCTCTGCAGTATTTGTCTGTGGGTTCAAATCTAAGTGCCTTGATCGTTTCTCATTTGGTCTCTAAATATCAGCTGTAATGGAAACTCTTATTGGTTGAATTATGTCTCCTCAGAATTCATATGTGCGATTCCTAACCTCAGTGTGACAGTATTTGGAGGAGCAGGAGGAGGATGAGGATGAGGAAGAGGAAGAGGAAGAAGAAGAAGAAGAAGAAGAAGAAGAAGAAGAAGAAGAAGAAGAAGAAGAAGAAGAAGAAGAAGAAGAAGAAGAAGAAAGAGGGAAAATGGGGTGGCCCTGGTCCATGGCAGGTGCTCTTATAAGAAGAGAGTAAGACACAAGACGTAGACCAAGGGGCATCTGTGTGAGGATGTGGTGAAAGGACAGCCGTGACCCATGACACCTCTTGATCATCCTGCCTCCAGAACACAGAGGAAATAAAAGGCTCATCTAGGCATTTCCCCACTTTCTCCTCTATAAGTTTCAGTGTCTCTGGTTTTATGTGGAGGTCCTTAAACCACTTAGACTTGACCTTAGTACAAGGAGATAAGAATGGATCAATTCCCAGTCTTCTACATGATAGCTGCCAGTTGTGCCAGCACCATTTGTTGAAAAGGCTGTCTTTTTTCCACTGGATAGTTTTAGNCTAGTTGGCCATCAGTGGAAAGAGAGGCCCCTTGGTTATGCAGACTTTATATGCCCCAATACAGGGGAACGCAGGGGCCAAGGGGTGGGAGCGGGTGGGTAGGGGAGCAGGGCCGGGAGGGGGGAGGATATAGGGAACTAGCTGGATAACACTTGAAATGTAAATGAAGAAAATATCTAATAAAAGTAGAAAAAAAAAAGGCTCATCTAGGGCTCTAGAGATGGCTTGGTGGTGTAAGCACTTGACACGCAGGCATAAAGACTGGAGTTCAGATCCCCAGAGCTCACATAAAGTGCAAGAAGACAGGGTGGCTGGCTTATAACTCCAGCCTCAGAAAGCTAAGACAGCAAGCTGGCTAGCAAGATCAGCCATATCATTATCATTAAACTCTGGGTTTGACTGGGAGAGCCTGCCTCAATGACTAAACTGGAGGAGTGGTGGGGGATGACTCTTGACATCAACACTGCACCTCCACATGCACGTACATTAGTCCCCACACAAATTAGTCCCACACATGCACACACACACACACACACACACACACACACACACACACACACACCAAAAAAAAATAGAAAAAGAAATGAAATAGCTTGATAATGGCTTCTGTGATGGAGGGATCACCAACAACATACAGAAGATAGCAGTGTATAGGCTTACTCTGCACTTCCTGCCTGAACCCAGAAGCATCCATGAAAAAATTATGTTTTCTAATTTAAAGCTTAACTATTTTTCTCTTGAAACCTGAGGAACACTGCCAACAGGGGTTCCCTGGGATCCCAGTCAACCATGTAAGGGCCTTAATTCTGAGAAATGATAAGCAGGAACCTTCAGCTGCCAGCTGAGGTCTGAGTTAGGCTTTGTCACATAACTCCTAGGAAGTATTCCACAACATCTGTTAAACCACGCTCCTGTGCACTGCCCCAAATCCTGTCTACAGGGTTCCGCAGTCCCCCCAAAAGGACACAGGTGCGCCATGAATGCTCTGGTACCATAGCTTCCATCCCCCCGCCCCTCACATGCTGACCTACAAGCTGCTCCGGTCCTTCCGAGCCAGGACCCAGCAGGGACCTTCCTGTCTCAAGGGCTCATACCAACTGTCCCATTTAGACTCTTCTTGGCCTAATTAATAACTATCACCCCACAAACCAGAACCTTATCTGCCCTTTGTCAGCAAACCCTTGCCTGGCACCACCTACCCTAGATCAAGTTCCCCATCACCCTAAGAATTAGTCTCCTAAGTTAGTCCTGTCTGTTTCCCCACTGTTGCTATGGACTCCCCAAGAGCTGGGACCACACAGTGCTGTGTGCTCATGGCAATGCAAAATATACCCCACAGGAGTTAGGCTTCATCGCTCTAGAAAGGCACACAGATTGCTGATCTTACAGGGACATAACCATGACAGACAATCCCAAGGACTTACTCCTGGGACTTTCAGCAGCAGCAATGCATATAGAGTCTATACATCCAAAGGCCCATGTGATGAAGGCTGTTTCTCAGGGTGATGCTATTGGGAAGTTGTGGGTCCTTTAAGAGGTAGCCATGCAGTAGGTCTCAAGGTTATTGGGACTGGCCTTTGATGGTGTTGGTGGGAATCTGGTCCCTCTTCCTGCTTGGTCATGAAGACAGCAGCTTTGCTCTGTCTACCTCATGTTCCCTGTCATGGCACACTGTCTCAACACAACCCCCACAACAATGGACCTGCTCACCTCCAAGTTATTATATCATTATATATTCATTATAGTGATGGAAAGTTCACTGACAGAGTATGTGTATAACTCAGAAAAACCACTGCTGCTGATTTTATAGAAGAAAGCAGAACATTCATACTTACAGAGTGTCCATGTGCACTGCCCCCACCTCAGGCAATGTCTGTTCTCTATTGTACAAACTATTCCACTAGCTGGCAGCAACACCCAAGAGGTAGGTAATGCCATCTCCATTTTATAAGTTAGGGGAGGCTCGGAGAAATTAAGTAATTTTCCCGATAATTACTGGAAGGGCCCCAAATCAGCTTGTGGTCCCAGATCTGCCTGAACACAAAGCCTATACTTCTCTCATGACTCTCCCTGGCTTCTGGCTGCCAGCCATGGGCAGAGTCCTTGGGATTATGTCAGGGGTTCATGAGTCCATATAAGCCACCCAGCATTACCTCTGGATAAATTTTATCTTGCCCACGACCAGATGTAATTGTTTCCAAACAGATCCAGAGGCTGACATAACTTTATAATATAATCTGAATTCCTCTAGGCTGGCCTGCTGGATCCATGGGTGTCATAACAAGGGAGGAAAGACTCAAGTGAGCACCCAGTAAGAGGCTTGGGTCCTCCTTCCACTGGCTCTGGGAGCATTGCAGGTGATGGGCTGTGGGGTGGGGTGGAGTAAGAGATGCTTCTTGGCCACTCATAGGAAAATGCATTTAAGAAATCTCCACACATAGATGTTGTGTGTGCACTGACATTATGGAAGGACATACTGACCCTTCAGGAGTGCAAACTTGGTGTCTGAGAGACGGGCTACTTCACCATATCCCATTTTGCAGCAATTGGGTTTTATATCACTTCATTAACAAAACCTTCGAAGAAATTAAGATTGTAAAAGATAACATCAAGTGGGCAAGGCTACTCTACAAAATACTGAATTTCAAGTGAGCACACCCAGGCCTCTTGGGTTTCTGCTGAACAGAAGAAGCACAGTGATGATAATCAAGGAGGCTGTTAACTGAGCTGGGGACTTCAATGCTCAGACAGCCGACATTACTTTGCAAAGGTAGCCCTTTGTTATAAAACATCTTCCAGGCCTTTCCAGTGCCCCATGGAAATCTAACTTTCTGTCTGTGACATCTGCCTTGTGTTTCTTATTTCCTTCCGTGCTGGGGTCCACCTGTCCCACCGCACCTCCACATGCAGCCTCTACCCACACCCATTGCAACCTCACTCACATGGACAGCACCTTCACCTCCAGGATCTCCTGTCTCAGCTCCAGGCATCTCGTGGAGTTAAACTCTAAAGGTTCCTTGTAAAACTCGAAGTACCTGAGAAGCGACAGGGACAGAGGTGACACAGAGAAAACAGGCCAGGTTTTCTAGGACCAGCCAAGGATCCTAGTCCAGCAAAAAAACCAAGCCAACCCACCCAACTGCAGGACCCAGTAGGGAGCTGGCTCTGGCAGGGTAACTCCACCACTATAAGCAAGTGTAGGAACAAAGTCCACTTTGGCCACCATTGAAAGACAGGTACAGGATTCATTGCCAATGAGTGGCTGGGAGGAAGGAGATGGGGCAGCCTTCCTGAGCTCTGTCTGAACAGACAGAGCTGGAGATCGCAGCCAGTCTGGGAGGCAGGCAGAGAGTTGTCTCATCCTTTCTTGCCCTTTTCGACTTTCTCTCATTCCTAGGACAATGTCCTGTGACACAGCCACAGGCAAAGTTGAGGCTGACACAGATTTTTTTCCATTTACAAAGCATTTCCGTCCTCCATCTGCTCCCTTGCTGCTCATGCTCACACAGCGTTGCCTGTGACATGCCCATCCTCCTACCAGAACAGCTGATGTACCCACAGCCCTGGAGTCAGGAGTCCCCTCCCTTGGCAGAGCCGGGTGCTCCTTTCCTCGTGGCCTCTCCTACTCCCACGTGGCTCTTCAGCCAGGAGTGTTGGATCCCAAGACAGCTTCAGCTGTGAGTCAAGAAGACTGTAGAGCCTGACACATGGAATGTGGGGTCTCAGCAGCCTCTTGACAAGTAACGCTCAAGAGCCAGAGTGGGAGAGGCACCTAGAGCCACCACAGAGGCAAAACTGGGAATGCAGGCATCCTCGAAGCACGTCCCAGGACCTTCCCAACTATGGCGACAGTCACCACGTTACCAATCTGACGCTATTGACATGCACACACTGATTGAGAAATTGTGACGCATGGGCTGCAGGAGTAGCACAGAGGTTGCAGGAGTAGCACAGAGGTTGGATGCTGCCTCCAAAAAATTGTTCTGCATAATGAGCTATCACCTATTTCCAAAATCAACCAGCTTTGTATCTTTATCATAAAAAGAATTAAGTGAGTTCATTAGAACTAGGAATTGAGGATCTCTAAAATATCAAACTCACCCTCCCTATATGTTTCCCTCTTGTTTCTGAAGCCTTCTCTGTCTCTCTCACTCAGAAAACTCAACTTCAGAACCTAGGTCAGAGCCTACACCTTTGGGACCTCTCATGTGGTTCCTCTCCCTGGGCTCCATACACTGTGTCTTAATTAAAACAAATAATACATCATATTATAATCTGTCTCTGTATCTATGGCCCTTCCAAATGGTGAGCATCTCTAATGTAGAAAATATGTCCTTGTTATTTCTTTCTCATCTGAACTATTAAAGGGGCATACTAAAGACTACATTTCCCAGACTCCTTTGAAGTTAAGACCCTGGATACAATTTAGGTCCAACCAATCAGAAACATTCTTAAGAGGTTGATTCCAAGCTGCTCTTTGAGAAGCATGAAAAGGGAAATGGGGCAGATGGAGGTAGAATGGTTCTCAGAACAACAATCATGGCAGCAACTTTGTGATTACATCACAGACAGCAGCTTACATCATGGCCCCATTTCACCGTGCCATTAGTCAGTGTGATGGCTAGTCTTGGTTGTCAACCTGACTACATTTTGAAGTAATTGAAATCCAAGTGGCTACATATACCTTCGAGAGGTTTTTTTAATTAAATCATTTGATGTTAGAAGACCCACTTTTAATCTGGATCTTTTTAGGAGGGAATAACCACCTTTAATCTAGACCACACCTTCTGGTCTGTCTTCATGGCTGCTCTACTGCTATGAAGAGACGCCATGACCAAGACAGCTCTTATAAAAGAAAACATATTATCGGGGACTTGTTCTAGAGGTTTAATCCATTATTATCATGGTGGAGAGTCTGGTGGCATACAGGCAGGTACTGGAGCAGTAGCTGAGAGCTACATCTTGATCCATAGGCAGGCAGGCAGGCAGGCAGGCAGGCAGGCAGGCAGACAGACAGACAGACAGACTCTAGGCTTCGCATGGGCTTTTAAAACCTTAAAGCCCATCCCCAGTAACACACTTCTTCCAACAAGGCTGGCTTCATCTCCTAATCCTTCTAATTCTTTCAAATAATACCACTCCCAAGGTGACTAAGCATTCAAATATGTATAAGCCTATGGGGGGCATTCTTACTTAAACCACCACATTCCACACCAATACAAAACGGACAGTTTGAGGAGAAGAGGAGCAGCAGGAAGTGTAATGGAGCTAAGTCCAGTGTTTAAGAAGATCAAAGGTTTAAAGAAAAGCCTGATGCTAAACGAAAAAGAGGGAGTGGTGACCTCAGAGCAAGACCTCACCAGCTAAACTTCCAGCTTGTGGAAAGACAAGCTTCAGCAGGAAGGAAGTGACCAATATCAGAAAGCTGATGTGAATGCAACTGAAGGAAAGTGCCAAGTTCCAGCCCCATTAAGCAGCAGAACTTGGCAGCTCCGGCCATGTGGCTCTGGCTTTGGAGTCAAGGATATAAAAAGGGGCTTGTGGAATCTCCCTGCATGGCTAAGGAAAGCTGCTGAGGCCAGGCATGTGTGAGGGGTGTCCCGGCAGGGAGGCCTGAAGAGGCCATTGTGTAACGCTGTGAAGGTGAAGCCTAGATTAACTTGGAAACCCCAAGATGTTGGAGATTCCAGAGTTGTGGAACACTTGCCAAGAAGAGCTGCCAAGTGGGTGTGAAACCAGCCCAAGAGAGAGAGAGATGGAGCTGGGGATCTGAAGAGCACTTTGACATCAGACGTGGAGATGCAGATGTGGAGTCTGCCCTGTTAGTTTGAAGTCTTGCTTTGCTCCAGTGCTCCCTCCCCATGCTCCAGTACTCCCTCCCCATGCTCCAGTGCTCCCTCCCCATGCTCCAGTACTCCCTCCCCATGCTCCAGTGCTCCTTCCCCATGCTCCAGTGCTCCCTCACCATGCTCCCCTTCCTCCTTTTTGTAATGGCAATATACATCCTGTGCCATTTTGCGATGGAAGTATGTGATCTGCTATTATTATTTTTTATAGGGGTTGATAGTTAAGAGATTGCCTTGAGCCTGCAAAGAGACTTTGAACTTTGAATTTTTAAACAATGTTCAGGCTGTGGTAGACTATGGTGACTTTTGAAATTGGACTGAATGCATACTTTGAAGTATGATATGGTGTCCAGAGAGTGAATGTGGCTGTTTGAATAAGAATGGCCCCCATAGGCTCATATATTTGAAAGCTGAGCCACCAGGGAGTGGTATTATTTGAAAGAATTATAAGGACTGGGAGATGAAGCCTTGTTGGAGGAAGTGTGTTACTGGAAATGGGCTTTGATGTTTCAAAAGCTCATGGCAAGCCCAAAGTCTGCCTGCCTGCCTGCCTGACTCTGTCTGTCTGTCTGTCTGTCTGTCTGTCTGTCTGTCTCTCTCTCTCTCTCTCTCTCTCTCTGTGTGTGTGTGTGTGTGTGTGTGTGTGTGTGTGTGTGTGTGTGTGTGTATCAAGATGTAGCTCCCAGCTACTTCTTCAGTACCTGCCTGTATACCACCAGGCTCCCCACCATGATGATAATGGAAACCCAAATGCTTTCTTTATAAGAGCTATCCTGATCAGGGAGTTTCTTCACAGCAATAGAACAGTGACTAATACAGAAGTTGGTACCAAGAGTGGGGTATTGCTGTGACAAGCCTGACCATGCTATTTGTTGTAGAAATGTAAGATATTTGGGGACTTTGAACTAGAAAAGCAGTTGACCACTTTGAGTGAGGTTTATGGGGTCATCCCAGTAGGAGTATGGAAGACAATGCTGCTGAGAGTGGTGTAGATTATGACACTGGGCTCAACAGGTTTCAGAGAAGAAGAATATTACTAAGTGTCCTAGGAATTATTCTTGTGATATTTTGGAGAAGAATGTGGCTTCTTTATGCCCTTGTCCAGAAATATCTGTCTGAAGCTAAATTTAAAAGTTTGTGATTAATAAAAGCAGCAGAAGAGATTTCAAGGCAGCCTTGTATTGCATTGACTGTGTTGTGGGGTTATTAGTCATTACCCTCATATAGATTTATAAGAAAAGGAACAAGCCAGTAAGTAGTACCCTCTCCATGGCCTCTCTATCAGCTCTTTGTCACCAGGATCCAGCCCTGCTTGAATTCCTACTCTGATTTCCTGCAGACATGGACTATGCTATGGAAGTGTAAGCCTTTCCTTTTAGCCTAACTGGGACATGGTATATGTAAACAATGTGGAAGAAGAAAACCTTTGATCTGTGCCTGCTTGCCCTAGCTCTCACAGGCAGTCGATTCCTTCACTGGCATTAGAGTCTTCTTCTTCGTAAGTTTAGTGCATACTGATGTCCAGCTGAGACATCCAGCCTTGTGGACTGAACAACTACTGGTTTCTCGGACTGTACACCATTGGACGAGATGGATCGCAGCTTGTAAGCCATTTTAATAAGTCTCCTTTTTTATTATCTATATATTCATTCTTTCACTGTGTTCATTCTATATTTCACGGTTCCACTAGAGAACACTGACTAATACACTCAGTCACTTCATTTTTCTTAAAGATTCTGAGCTAGGAGTGCCCTTAACAAATCCCTGTCTTCTTTAGCTAGCTGATAAGCAGTCTGTTGCCTCCAGCTAAGAAGAAGGGGTAAGCCTGGGGCCGGCACAGAAACCCATGACCTTGGCTCACACTTATGTAGTTTTCCAGTCACATGGCGGAAAGTAAGGTCTCATGTCTTGTCACAAGCAACCTTATTTGCAACCAGATCCTAAAGGTGTCACTAAAGCCTTTAGAACCACAGGTTGAGTTAAGTCATGAACCTAGACTGCTAAGAAGAACTCTAGATACAATGTTGTAAAGACAATTAAGAGTCTAGAGCAGCAGATTCACCCTGTGAGTCTCGACCCCTTTGCTGGGGCCACATATCAGATATCCTGTATATCAGATATTTACATTATGATTCCTTATAGTAGCAAAGTTAGAGTTATAAATTAGCAATGAAATAACTTTATGGGTTAGGGGTCACCACAACATAAGGAACTGTAGTAAAAGGTCTCAGGGTTAGGAAGGCTTGGAGCCACTGCTTCAGCGTCTTTGGGGAGCTAGAGACTTGCAGACAGACCTCCAGTGGCTACAAGCTGTCTGGGTCACTTCCCTTCTCTATGTCTCTTTTCTCTCTTAGTTTGAACTAAGACACTATCTTCCAGCTGACCAGCCAGCCTCCCTTCTCCTCCCTCTAACCATCATTCCCTTTTTCTCTAGCCTTTATTTGGTCCTTCTTTCTCCTGAATCCCCAACATTACTCAGACAGGCAACTGAACAGTTCTGAACAGTCTTGTGCCGTGTGCCCAGGGGTTCTTAGGCTGGGAGGTTTGTGGAACTGGGCTCACATTCCTTACTAGCCGCTCCTTTAGTTTGGGTGTCTATGGCCCTCTATCATCCATAATCAAAGTCCCAAACCTTGAAGTGATGCAGTTGGGAGGTAAGTCCTTTGTTTTTTCCACCCTATATTTATAAGATAGAGCCCTTATAAAATATCCTAATAAAATGGGACTAAGGCACTTTGTCCCCTCAGCTATATGAGAATATGAGAAGAAGACACTGTCTATGAACCAGGAAGCAGAGCCCCCTTGAAATTTGGACTCCCGGTCAGAATTTGGACTCTAGAAGTAAATTCGGGAATAAATGGAAATTAATTTCCATTGCTTATAAGCACCCCAGTCTATGCATTCTGTGTCAGTAGCATGAATGAACCACAATGGATATTTTAGCTGTATCATTTCTAGCCCCAGCATCCAGTCTGTACAGTTGACACGACACGGTTGACGCTTCCAGGAAAGCTTAACAGATGGGGAGTGTAAGAAGTGCTCACCCGCTCTGCCCTGCCACTGAAGCTGTCAGCAGATACCACAGGGAGATCCAGGGAGTGCCACACTCTCCTCTCTCCGTTCAGCTGGTTGGTAGCAGAGCTGAGTCAGGGATGAATAACACAGAAGTTTCTCTACCATCTGCTCTGGTGACACTGCCTTCTGCTGAGCTTACCAAACCTCCTTCTGCCTCCCGATGGCTATGGCCCATGCCAAGTCCTGCCTGGGTGTTAGATGTCCTTGGTCGCCCTGCCCCTGCTAAGCACCACAGGTGTGAAGACTGTGTTATTGCTGGGTGAGGTGGCATACACTTAGATCCGAGCACATGGGAAGCAGAGGGATCTCTGTGAGTTCCAGCCCAGTCAGGGTACATAGTGAGACCCTAATTCAAGAAAAGTATTTCAGAAATCTTGACCCCTGGGCTCTGCCTACCATACAGCGACTGCCCCTCTCAGGGTTCCTAGAGACCCTGACAGACTGACTAACCTAGGAATGCCTGTCATGCCATAGAACCAAAGCAGAGCCATTCTCAGACTCTCCCTCCTCTACCTAACACAGTTCCTGGGCTCCTGAAACACCTCTGGCCCCATGATGATCTGAAATCTCATCAGGAAAAGAAGATTAACAGTTCTTGCTTCTTTCTCCTACACTTGAGGAGATCTGATTTTGGGGGGTGTGCTGTTCCAGCCTGATCACTACTAATGACGTATTGATGACACAGAATTCCAAGAAACACTGCCACACTGGGACCCCCAAGATTCTGCCCATGACAGGAAGCCTAAGGGGTACAACTAGAGGAAGATGTGCAAACTGGGAGCACTGTGAATCCACAGAAGGGATGGGAGCACTGTGAATCCACAGAAGGGATGGGAGCACTGTGAATCCACAGAAGGGATGGGAGCACTGTGAATCCACAGAAGGGATGGGAGCACTGTGAATCCACAGGAGGGATGGGAGCACTGTGAATCCACAGAAGGGATGGGAGCACTGTGAATCCACAGAAGG
>LR749553.1:1501091-1557299 GCA_902729485.2 Mus minutoides
AAAGAATTACATGTGACAATACCTGGGGAGGGCATGCTTGCGGTGAGATGCCACTGGGACCTCTCAGAGTTTGGGGATGGAGATAGCTTTTAAAATGCCTTTTCTGAGTTGTTTCCTGCAGTGGCGTTATGATTCTTTTACTATTGAAAATTGCTAATAAATGTTCTTTGCTTTTAAGTTACAGGCCCCCCTCCCCCTATAAATAGCTCGGGCTTCGCCTGTGCACGAGGAATCTCACTAAAGCATCCCTCTGCCTTCTCAGACTCCCCAGGCTTTGTAAGCAAGTGAGTCACCAGCTCTTCTTTCCATTCCGGAAAGACTATCTCTACTCAGCTCAGAGCAGAGGGAACTGGCACCGCGATCGGTATCTATAGGTATAAATAGCCTGGGAGCCGTGTCAGAAGCCCAGCTCCTCTCCAACACCATTTGACTTCCAGCCATGAAGCTGAAGCTGGCTCTAGCTGCATCCGTCCTGTCTCTGTCCCTGTGCTTTGAGGACCTTTGTGGGGCTGGACTGGCCAGCTCCAACTGCCCGCTCAGCAGGTGGCAACCTCCGGAGAAGACAATTGAAGAAAGCTTTCCTACCCTCACCCACATGACGGCTCCAGCTTTGTGAAATGAGGCCCCTCTGAGCAGGTTGGAGCTGGCCAGCTAATCTGTTCCAGCCATCCTTTTCCTTACAAAGTCACCCACAGAGGTTCCCCTTGTTCATTCAGTCTGTCCAGGGTGGCATCTTCTTCCCAGGGTGATAGGGTAGCCACATAACTCCAGGCCCTTTGCTTCGTAAACCACTGGTCGGTGTGGGATAGAGCCACTACATTTTCTTTCTAAGCACGTCCCACTAGCTGCAGACACTAGTGGTATCTAAGAACCCAGAAGCCCAGAGGAGGTCCCTTGTGTCATATAAGGACAGAGTTGGAAGACTTCACCACCTACCAGGGACAGGAGGAAGGGAAGCTGTCACAGCCTACCAGTCTGGACCCTTTTTGTCCTGTCCTGCCTAGGACATTGTAAGAAAACTGTAGAGTGATTCCACTCTCGTGGAAACACTACTGGCCCATGTTCACCTCCATGCAAAATATTAGCAAGTCCTCCAATACCATTAGTTAAGTCACATACCAGCAACATGGCCTGTTGGGGTGAGAGTGGGCTGGGTTTCAACCCCACCTGATTCTCATCCTGCTCGGCTGTGGGAGGCAGTCTCCTCTTAGACCCTTAAACTGTTTTGTTTAATTCTCTTAGCAGCCCAATGAGACTTGCTTGAAATTCAGGCTGCAATCAGCAAGGCCACTTGCCCAAGGTCATCCAACTAGGAGATTACAGCAGAGGAAACCTCGGGCTTCCACGAACCCAGAACCTCAGGGTCTCCATCACTTCAGCACATTCCTTCCTCCCCACGCACACACTCTGACAGCGAAGGCTCCCTGGGGGCTTTGTCAGTAAGCAGCCCCCTTCTCTCCCAAAGGCGACAGCCCTTCAGCGAGATCCGTGCTATTTCCAGCACAAGAACAGCTGCTGTCTAGAGCAAGCACACGCCCCATCAGCAGAAAGCACTTGGAGACTGACAAGTACCAGGGCTGTAAGTGTCCCCAGATAGGTGCGGAGGGGCTCAGGGCTCCCTACCACCAGCCACCAAAGGCTGTGACTGACTGTGGGAAGGAGGCATTGCAGGGGCCCTCCGAGTCTGTTCAGCAATCTTGGACTTAACCTGTTCTCTCTGGGATGTGATTTCCCTATGCCAGGAATCACTGGAGCTAAAAGGTCTAAAGGTTAAAAAGCAGCAGGCTTAGTGATGCGGACCTGGTGGCACAGACTTATAAACCCAGCTCTGAGGGAGGCTGAGGCAGGAGGATCACAAGCTCAAGGCCTACATAGGCTACAGAGTCACTTCAAGGCCAGCTGGGGAAACTTAGGAAGAATCTACTTGATTTTTTTTTTAAATTATGGTAAAAGAAGGCTGTGAGTATAGTTTGATGGTTGAATAGTTACTTAGCATGTGCAAAGTCCTACATTCAACCCCAGAATACTGCAAAATAATAAGCTAGTAAGCTGACTAAATAAAAGCTTACATTTAGCTGTTCTGGAAGTAGCTCTGGACATTCCCATGGTCAGCCTGTTCTACCACAGCACTGTGCGAAGGCTGGGCCTGTCCTTACTGCCATTGTTGGGGTCTGGGCAGGTAAGGAGCAATAACAAAGCAAACTCAGAGACCCCACGTCCCCTTCCCCAGATGCAGCCCTTGACCGGGTGGCCAGTACAGTCCCTGTAACATGACCTTTTCTAAGCCAGTCCAGGGGACCCTGAAAGCGCTCCTGCTGAGGTCCAGCTTAGCCCTGACCGCTTGACATGTCCACTGGTTGGTGTCTCCCTGACCTTACTGGGCTTTGGTCACCATCTCCTAGTGCTACCCAGAGCTGCACCTGAGTCGTCTCCTTCTCCTTTGTCTCCCTCCAAATATTTGCCTCTGTAGTGGCCCTGGTCTCCACCGGGCACAGGCTGTAATTCCTTCTGCCTGTTTCTCTGGTGTCCAACTCTGGGTCTGGGATGTCTTCCAATTTACTTCCATCAGAGGTCCACCTGCTCAGCATCTCCAGGCCACCTTCCTGCCCTCCCTTCTCTGTGCCAGCATCCCCTGGGCACATCTCCACCTCTCCTAGAAATGACATAAACATGACTCCTCACGGAGTCAGGAAGGCTTACCTCTTCCACTCACTGGAGGCTTGTTGAGCCTTCATGTGTGCCAGGCTATTCCACCCCTAGCAGCGATCAACTAGCCAGGCCAAGTCTCCTCCCTTGAGGAGCTTCTCAACATAGTAGCAATTAAGGATTCGTGCTACAAACACAAAGCAGGTAGGAGACTGGAGGGAATCTGAGACTGAGGGGTCAGTGAAGGCTTCTCCAGACAGTGAAGAGGGGAGAGGGGTGCAGCCCTAGGCAGATGTGCAACAGGTATACACAGCAAGAGCTGGCCAGCTGCAGGAACAGCAGCAGAGAGGATGACCGGGACCAGGGTGGTAGCATCAGAAAGGCTGGGTCATGGGTCACCGTGCAGGGCAGGAACTTGAAAAGCATTTAGGCAGGGGACAACACAATTTGATTTAAAAGTTCACTCTGGAGCCGGGTGTGGTGGCGCACGCCTTTAATCCCAGCACTCGGGAGGCAGAGGCAGGCGGATTTCTGAGTTCGAGGCCAGCCTGGTCTACAAAGTGAGTTCCAGGACAGCCAGGGCTACACAGAGAAACCCTGTCTCGAAAAAAAAAAAAAGTTCACTCTGGCCTCCAAGGGGGTTCTGAGAGGAGAGAAGAACTCAACCATGTACAGAGATAGTGCACAGTGCCAAGAGGTTGTAAGCAAGAGGTCAGGGCAGACAAACCCAAGCAATAGTGCAGAGATGAACCCTGGAGGATGTGCTAAGATTCAGTACTTGGAAGAACAAAATCTACAGTAACTGCTGGGCCTTCCTTGTCTACACAGAGTGGCCAAGGAGTGTTCGCCGTGACCCTCTGCCATTAGAGGTTGTACTAGCTGGTTTTGTGTGTCAACTTGACACAAGCTGGAGTTATCACAGAGAAAGAAGATTCAGTTGGGGAAATGCCTCCATGAGATCCAACTATAAGGCATTTTCTCAATTACTGATCAAGCGGGGAGGGCCTGTTGTGGGTGGTGCCAACCCTGGGCTGGTAGTCTTGGGTTCTACAAGAAAGCAAGCTGAGCAAGCCAGGGGAAGCAAGCCAGTAAGTAACATCCCTCCATGGCCTCTGCATCAGCTCCTGCTTCCTGATCTGCTTGAGTTCCAGTCCTGACTTCCTTTGGTGATGAACAGCAGTGTGGAAATGTAAGCTGAATCAACCCTTTCCTCCCCAACTTGCTTCTTGGTCATGATGTTTGTGCAGGAATAGAAACCCTGACTAAGACAGAGGATGAGAAACAACAGGTAAGAGTCAGGTGCAAATGGGATACACAGAGTGGAGGGCAAACACACGCTACAGACCCGATGGACAGGGATACACCATGAGCTCTTAGAGGTGGGGAGGGGGAAAGACAGACCTGAGGTTAGACTGAGAAGAAAGGTATGCAAGAAAGAGGAAAAACTAGGATGTGGAGCCTGGGGACCAAGAGCCTTTTCAGGACACAAGGGACAGGGAAGAAGCATAGGTGCCCCTGGTCTGACTGTTTATAAGTCTCGGTGACTTTGACCAGATAACGTTTTGTGGGCATGTGTCAAGGTAGGACCTCGTGGGGTGGGCAATGGCAACCATGAAGTCTTGAGGGAAAGTGGAGCTAGGGAAGGGAATGTTGGAGACTGGGATCCAGGGCAGGGAAGAAGAGGAAATGTGATGTTTTCCAGCATATTGGGGACAGCTGCAGGCATGGATGCATGGTCATTAGTGTTCTGTGAAGCAAGAAAAAGCAAACTGAAGGTCCTAGCTGAGCACAAGGAAGGACTTCTCATGTGGAAGCCCTCGATGGAGGATGGCCTCCAACCAGCTCGGTGAACCCCCAGTGACAGTCATGGTGTCCACCAAACTAGGAGGGTGCATGGAGCTTCTAGGTGAAGCTATAGCTTTTAATTTGGGGGAGGCACTAGAAGTGCTCCCCAGTTTATCAAATAGACATTGGCTTCCTGGCCCAGCCCCCACCTCCTTCTTCTTCCATTCTCCATTTCTCTCTGTCCTCCTGCCTTTGTCAAGTCCTCAGAGACAGTGGAGCAGGCAAGAAGTGCAGAACCGTGAGGGAGGAAGGAGGGAGAGGGTGAGGATGAGGGTGGGGGAAGGACAGGACAAGGTGCCTGGGAGCTGGCTGCTATGGTAGGAGCTGCTTCATCAGAGGGGTTGTCACTGAGCCAGCCCTGTTTCACCTGCTGCAGAATAGGACAGTCACTGAAACTGTGAGTTTTGTAATGGAGAATCACAAGGTGGCTTTGGGGAGTAAATGTGAAGATGGGGGAACAGGTGTATAGCATGCCTTCCCAAGGGAAGGGTATGGAGGTACTTGTGGGATGAAGAAGCAGCAGGGCTTACGGTGAGGGGAGAGGTGATTGGGTGAAATGAGCCATGGTCTGTCTGTGTGCGATGCAGCTCCATGGCCCCTCGTGGAAGGGATGCTCAAGTGGTTTGCCACGATCTGTGGGTGGAGTTTTGGCTTTCTGACAACAAGAGATCATCCATTGGGTACCTGTATGGGTTTCAGTAGTGAGCTGGTGGCTTTGACAAAAGCAGTATTAGCATCCCTGAGAAGTAACCTGAGACAACCAGTACCAACAAGACTTGCATGAAGAGGCATCAGCAAAGCCAGGGGAGAAGGGGAATGCACTGCTTGGCTTCAGTCAGGACCAGTGAATCAAGAGAGTCCACTCCAGCTTCCCCTTCCGTTTTAAGGAGACATGGCCCAAATATGGGGAGCGACCTCTCCAAGACAATGCCCTGGGTCAGGGGCAAAGCTGGGATGGGGGGCCTCAGCAATGCCTGCATGAGGCAAAGCAAGCTGTGATGTGTTTACCTATGTGGGGTATTTAACCTCGGGGTCCTTGGCATGTTCCATGCATGTGACTGGGCCTCCTTCATATCTGCTCAACAGTTGAATTAATGCCAACTTACAGAAGCAGAAACAGAGGTGCAGAAACTTCATAGAGTGAACTCATGAGTACAGAAGCCCCACAAGCCTAGGCAACTCTTCTGAGACTCGTTATGGTCCCCAAATCTCAAAGGTTGGAAGCCTATACAGCAACACTATCCTAAGAGCCTCCTGGCATAGCCTCCACTTCCACCACCAACCTCATCTGCCTGAAGCCTGATACAGTCGGGCCGTGGGAGGCCTGCATCAGGTTCGCAGGATGGAAGGGAGGAAGGCACCATATTTGCTTTGCTGTGTGTTTCCCCTGCACCCAGCCAGGCGCGTTCTGCCAAGGCCGAGTCTCCAAATTCTTCTCATTTGGATGCAACCCAAGAGATCTGTCTCTCTTCTGTGCCCACTTTATTTTTTCAAAGAAGTGAGAAATCCATCAGAAAGATTTGCACTAAGCCAACCTGCATCTCAAACTGCCCCAATGGACAGGCACTCTTACAGGGGGCAGAATGGAGGGTGGCCATGTGGGCCCGGCTATCGGGAGGGCTGCTGCGCAGTATCCAAGCCCACTGCTACACCTGAAGCTACACCTTGGGTGTGGGATTATTCTGAAATGTGGAACCCCCAGGTGCAGACTGAGACAGGGATTTTCCGTAACAATTGAGAAAATACTAACCTCAGAGGTCAGGGGGTCATAAAAAAATCCCCCTCCTGAAAAGTGAGGGGAAAACAGAACACAGCAGTGGGAAGGAGGTTCTCAGCTCCTTCCTCTTCTAGAGACAGCCACACCTTCTTGTGCAGTGCCAGCCTTGGCCCTTAGACACAGTGGTTAAAGTTGGAGTGAATGGATTTGGCTGGTTACCAGGGCTGCCTTCTTATCTGGTAAAGTGAATATGACTCCATCCTTGACCTCAACTACATGGTCTAAATGGTCTACATGTTCCAGTATGACGCTACCCATGGCAAGTTCAACAGCACAGTCAAGGCTAAGAATATCATCAACGAGAAGGCCATGCTCATCATCCAATAACGACATCCTACTAACATCAAATAGGGTGATGCTGGTGCTAAGTGTGTGTGGAGTCTACCAAGTGTCCCCACCATCATGGAGCACTTGAAGTGTGGGGCCAAAAAGGTCATCATCCCCACCCCTTCTGCCGATGCCCCAGTGCTTATGATGGGTGTGAACCGTGAGATGGATGGCAAACTCACTTGAGATTGTCAGCAATGCTTCCTGCAGCACCAACTGTTTAACACCCTCTGGTCAAGGTCGTCCATGACATTTTTGACATCGTGGAAGGATTTGTGACCACAGTCCATGCCGTCACTGCCACTCAGAAGACTGTGGGTGGCCCCTCTGGAAAGCTGTGGCATGGTGGCTATGGGGCTGCCCAGAACATCATTCCTGCATCCATTGGTGCTGCCAAGGCTGTGGGCAAGGTCATCCCAGAGCTGAATGGGAAGCTCACTGGCATGGCCCTCCATGTTCCTACCCTCAGTATGTCTGTCATGGAATGGATATGCTGCCTGCAGAAAGCTGCCAAATATGACGACATCAAAAAGGTGGTGAAGCAGGCATTTGAGGGCCTACTAAAGGGCATCCTGGGCTATGCTGAAGACTTCAACAGTATCTCCCAATCCTCCACCTTTGATGCTGGGGCTAGCATTGCTCTCAATGACAACTCTGTAAGGCCCACTTCCTGGAATGACAATGAATATGGCTACAGAGTCAGGGTGGTGGACTTCATGGCCTACAATGGCCTCAAGGAGTAAAAAGCAAGGAAACTGAGAGCGAGAGAGAGAGGCCAAGGCCACTGAGGAGTCCCTCCCCCAACTCAGCCCTCGACACTCGGCATCTCCCCCCCAGTTACCATCCCAGACCCCCAGGATAACGAGAGGGGTCTAGGGAGTCCTACTCTTTTCAATATCATCAATAAAGTTTACTGTACCCACCTTTTAAAAAAAAAAGTGGGAAAGAGATGGGGGAGGGAGTGAATGAACCTAAAGTAAATGAGTTTTCCCATATTTGGATTAAAGTAGACTGTCTCTCTATATGTATCCTCTTTGGGAAACATGCAGAGAGGCAGTCGACTTAAACCCATATGTTCTTTTTATTTTAGCCCAACAGTCAAGAGCAGGGAGAGCTGTAAGGATGGACATGTAAGCGGTATTTACCATCACGGTGACCAGCCCACAACCCAGGTAAAGAATCCTTCCCACACCTCCCACCAGAGCTGGAGCTCCAGAGTCAGGATTTCCCAGGTGAGGTGCCCCACCACCACCACCACCTGGAGGTGACTCAGTCCCCTCACCTGTAACGTAACATCTTAATTGTGTCCAACACAAAGGTGAGACTTTACCTAGCAGTAATTCACAGAATGTGATCATCAAATTAATGTCTGACATACAGCTACACCCCCAGTGATGGCAGGCTGTAGGCAGGGTCCTCCAGATCCAAGCCAAGTCTCACCCACTCTGGGCAGTGCCTCTACTTTCATGCTAAAGTCCCAGTGTGCTTGCCGCCAGCATCCCACAGTTTAGTGCCTAATTATACATTGTCTCAAAACAATTAGGGAACAAGCCACATATTAAAGGACAGAACTGGATTCAATCAAGTTCCTTCCAGCCATAAAACATGACAATTTCTCTCCTATGCTCCACAGGACTTGCTAGACACACACATGGCTGATCTCAACCTTGGTCCCTGACATCCAAGTGGTTCTCTCAGACCTTTGACTTAGGCCTCTCTTGTTGGCTATGGTGGAGGTCACCCTCAATCCTCCACAGTCTAGAAATTAAGCCAGGGAGAATAGTGTCTAGCCACAGGCAGCATGGCGGCATCAATTGGACCAGCTCTGCTTTAAGCCTCAGGCGGTCTTTCTTGGGTCACCTCTCATTTCTTCCTCTGGCCATCCTGTTAGAATGGGGGGCCAAGGTTGGTGTAGAAGCCAAGAGGCACCAATGAGATCAGGCTGCACCCAAGGCTCAAGGGTCCAGAGGTTCCCCATGATACATGTGTAGGTCTCCTTGGTGAAAATCCTTGAGGACTGGGGGTGTCTGAGAAAACTCAGAAGCACATGTGTACAATTTTCAGAGAATCCCATGTGCTTGATGGTAGAAACTGCCTCTAGAGCAGGCATATCTTACAGACGGCAGGACTGAAAGGAAGTCAAGTGTACTGGGCTATCAGAGAGACCTAAGGAAGAGATGGCCACAGCACTGAGGGAGGCCCCTCGGCTGTCACTCTAGACCATGATGTCAGCCATGGGTGATGGACAGCTGGAGGTGGGTAAGCCATGGATGATGGACAGCTCCTGGAGGAGGGAGGGTCTCCTGCCTTAGCTGCCCTCAGCACCAGTGTGACTGGGAACTGGGGTGGGGATTTTCCCTGAGATGGTATGAGGAATTGGATCCAATGTTGCCACCCTATAAGGCAGAGTAGGAAACCACCAAGGAGACAGCTACTTCCCCAGAGCAGCTGGGGTCAGGCACATAGGTAGGCTAGAGGAGCCAAGGCACACAGCTCAGAAAAAAGACAAGGACTCTGGCCCACCTCCCAGAATTACCATGCTTGGTAACAGGCATGGGCACATTTGGAAGGGTTTCTCAGTCAGTAACCACAGGCATTTCTATAGCACACTCTCACTGACTCTTCTCTCTCTGCTTCTTACACACCCTCCCTGGCTTTCAGTTTCCTCTTTTCTATCCTGGATCCCAGGACCCTCAGGGTATCTATTCGTCTGATCTTCCCAAGAGATGATCTTTGATAGTTCCCACCTGTGAAGGGATAACTTTTTAAAGACAGCATCGGGAGATGACAAAGTCGAATCCAGAGGGCATGTCTGGAAAGGGAGGAGCTGGAGTTTGCTGTCTTACCATTGGCCTCCATCTCCCCTTAACTCCTCCTCCTGTGCTGCCACCATCTATTGAGCATCTGCTACAGCAGGTACCACCTGTGTGCTGGGAACGATAAGAGGGCTCACCATTACTAGCCAAGGAGACAGAAACATACACTCCTAATCTGATCAGGAACCATTTTCAAAGACTCCTCTGCTTGGGCTAAACACTCACTTAATGTTTGCTGGTTAACAGCCACTCCATTCTGCACATTAAAGCAGCCCCCCTAGGGATTCTTCCTGGGCAATATTTCATAGACCTTTGTTGAACTCCATAAAGCTGTGTGCCAGTGTATATTGTATGATAGAGACTTCCCAGTTCAGTCCAGTTTCTCCTGGTGTGTCTCACTAGATCTGACCGCAGCCCCAGTGAGCACTATCAGCCAAGATTTTCTTTGTGGTTATGCTTGGAATTTTTCAGACTGGCTTCTTCTCCTCCTTGGGACTCCTGGAAACTGTGATCTGGTGTGCTCCTCCTCTTCATCATATGGTTATAATTGGCTCCTCCTGACTTCCTTTCCATCCCCGTTAATAATAAAATGCTAACAGGCTGCACCAACGCTTCTACATACCACACGACTATAGAGGATAAAATATGGCAAGCACTGAATTATTCAGTAGGTGAATAATGCCAGGAAGATATTCTATATCCCAGATACAAAGTTAACTGGGATGACGCACATGACATCTATCCTTTTTAAGTCCTCCGTGGAGGCTGGAAAGCTGCTGCCAGGAGCTGTCCAGCACATTTCAAGCTGGCCCAAGCTGCTCATTCATCCAGGTGAGAAATCTCCCATCTGGGGGCCTGGTTTTGATTACGTTATTCATTCTTCCCTTGTAAGAACCACACACACTACATGCAGCCTTTCACACCCAGGGCCAGCAGTGGCCCAAGTGTTATGCACAGGTCTGTGGTCAAAGCTTCTGATTGCCGCCATCCTGGTTATTAGACAACGTTGCTCTGACCCTCACAACGAAGAAGCAGGGGGACTTAGTTGGAGTCATTCGGTACCTGTACCCATCACCACTCTGCACCAGGGAACGTGTAGTAAGAAACTCAGAGCAAACCCACAGCTACTGTCTGAACAGGAGCAGACACATCTTTTAGGAATGGGCGAAAGTTAAGATTTGAAATTGGAATTGCTCCTCAAAGTTTGGGGTGGGGGGAGGTGTGGTCAAGACACTTATTCTGACCAAGGAGATTCTTGGTCAGATGGAAGCTCTCCAAAAGAAAATAGGATCCGGGGTAGGGTGGGGTATAAAGTTGCTGGCTAAAGAGCCCCTGGATTCCAAAAGTAAACAGACTCTAGCCATGTCTCTACCCCTGAGGAGTCAAGGTGAGGGAAAGGGGGAGGGGGCTCTAAGTTATAAAGTAGTTATAAAGCTATAAAATTTAAAAGTTATAAAGTTATAAAATTATAAAGTTTAAAGTAGTTATAAAGTAGAGAAAAATAGAAAGCAAGGGAAATGAAAAGGAAAGGAGAAAGAAATGTGGGCCAAGAAATATGACAGGAAATGAGAGAAAGGCAGATGGCTTCATTTGAGGAGAGGGAAGGAGAAGGGGAGGGAAGGGGAGAAGGGGAGGGAAGTAAAGAAACAAGATGAGGATGAGGAAGTGCAGATGCTAGCAGTTGGGAAATTTAGGGACAGCTTTTGTTCAGGCTTTGAAATGGTAAACCTGTGGTGACAGTGTCAGAAACCAAGTGGGTAGATGTTCTGAGGTAGGCAGAGTGGTCTGAGTGGAGTGCCATGGTCACACACCATGGTCAGGCCTCAGGGCTATGATGCTGGGCTTGGGGCCACAGCTCTTCCCATGTAAGCACGATGTGAGCCAAGGGCCCCTGGGCTGCCAAGGGACAATTAGTGGTTAATCCTTGGCTCTTAAGTACGGAGTTTTTATTAATTCTTTGAGCATTTCATACATGCATACAATAAATCTAGATGCTACTGGGTCCAAGGAGTGCTGCCGTTGATGCAGGGGTGTGTGCCATCCGTGGGAAAGCAGCAGATTGCAGGGGCCACTCTCCTAAGGAAACTGACTCTCTCCCAGAAAGGGCATCAACTGCCAATAGCAGCTCTTCAGCGAGAGCCTTTCCCCTTACACATTGGAATGTTGACTGGCTTCACCTTGTACAGGTTTCCATGGCCACTGTGAGCACTCAGGCACAGCGGCTCCTGCAATGTTCTGAGTTCCCATACTAACCACTGTTCACTGCACAGAGAAGCTTCTCTGAGGGGGCTGAGAGCAGAGCTACTCTGTGGATGTACACATTGTTAGGTGGAGGTTTGATGCTATCTCCGTTTAGAAAATAACAAGAGTAGGTTCATCCCTGGTACCTATGAGCTCCCCAGCCATGGGTTCTCAGGCAGATTTACAACACCAACAGTATTGTGTGTACATCTTCATGAATGGTTAATCTTGGTTGCCAACTTTATTAGGTTAAGAAGCACACATGAGAATATACACCTCTGGTTATGTCTGTGAGACCCTTTCCAGAGATAAGATTTTGAGGGCTCTGACCTAATGAGTGGTTTCATCCATCCCTGGATTCAAATTTTGAATGGGATATTGGTAGGTGGTATAGGCCTGTGGAAGGTGAGGCCCTGCTCAGAGGAAGTATGCCATTACAGGTATGTCCTTGAGAGCCCAGGCTCTCTTCAGTTACTGCTCTGCCAAAGCCTACCAACTATGATGAAATGAAGCCTAGGAAGGAAGGAAGGGAGGGAAGGAGGAAGGGAGGGAGGGAGGGAGGGAGGGAGGGAGGGAAGAAGGAAGGAAGGAAGGAAGGAAGGAAGGAAGGAAGGAAGGAAGGAAGGAAGGAAGGAAGGGTGAATCTCTTCTTCTTTAAGTTATTTCTATCAAGTATTGGTCACAGTGATGATCAAATTTATGCACTATCCAATGGCTTCAGCCATTGATTGACTGAGAACTGTCCAGAAACAGCCTCCTTGGGCCTGTCTATCCTATTCACTCCAGTATTCTCTGTCCCAGGTCTTTCTGAACTATCTGTCTCTCCTAAGAAGCTCCCCAGGGAGATGGGCACCTGTTCATTTACCTAGATCTCCTCACATCCAAACGGGCAGGACATGGCAAATGACCAACCACCTGAAAGTCAGCTTTGGTACACTCACTGTCCCAGGACATTCTGCTCCACTGCCCACAGTAAGGAAGAACTCTGGTCTCAAGGGACAAGCATCAGATTCTTGAAGTCTGATCATGGTATGTGCCCATCTGGCATACCTGGGGTTGTCCTGTGGACATATGCCCACTTGCTTCCTGACACTGTAGCCCTATTTTACTTTCCCGAAGCTTTCACGGAAGCAGGCTTGTTTGGGGCTCTGCAAAGCACATCATCTCTTCTCTCCAAGGTCGAATCAATGATTAGGGTCAAGACTAACAACAAAGAAATCTCAGGGAAGCAGATCTGACAGTTCATACTGGGTGGGGAGAGGGGAATCAAAGGACAAAACAGCTTAATCAGGCCCTGATTTCTGCCATGCACAGCTCCCAACAGAGAAAGCATCCCATCTTGGCCACATAATCCCTCTTTGCAAAAATGTATTCACCTAAGAATATTCTGCTTTTATTCACTCAACAAAAAGTGTCTCACTCCTCCCCATGTCAGCAGAAGGGCCCTTAGTTCCTGACTTTAGCTTTAAATGTTGCAATAGATCAAGAAGAGAAGATAGTAGGAATGTTACAGCGCAGTGTCATCTTGAAAGAGATCGTTCTGCCCTGGACATGGGGAAACCTCTGTGTCTGGGCAGTGAACGTCAAAGAAGCAGGGAACCCTTCTCCAATCCCCACTCCCTGATGCCACCACACCCTCCCTCACACACAAGCGCTTGCCAACTCAAGTTCTGAAATCTCTGCCATATAGACATGGCTCCTGTTCCCATATACTAATGGGGGCTCAGGCCCAGAGCTCCCATCCCACCTTACCCAAAAGGCCAGTGTCTCCACAGGGTTAGGGTAGGGTCCTATCCCTTGTTCCTCATATCCACTCACCCCTCAAAGGACGCAAGGAGGACATCAAATGCGGGGACTTGTGAAAGTGAAGACCAAGGCACTTCTCCCCTGAGGGCAGCTCTAGGGACAGGCAATGAGGTAGGGACTTCAGAGTCCCCTCCGGTTGGGCTTCCCCTTCCCCCCGCCATTCACTGGGGTCTGTACCTGGAGCTGGAGCCAGTGATGTTCTGCTCTGTTGGGCTGTCGCTGTCATTAAAGAGCCCAGTCCAATTGGCCTGTTGGTCTCCCCTCTGCCAACCAAACTGGAAGCCTCTGGCAAGAAAATGAGGCAATGGATATACATACTGGTATGTTGGGTTAGACCTAAGAGTCACGTTCTGTCTATTTTAATTATACACTAAATGGAGAAGATGGTGATAATCCCAACCATGGGGATGATGGGTAAGGCCTCATGTTACCTTCACTCTGCTGCACCCTTTCCGCACTCCCATTCTTTCCACACAGCAAAGTGCACATTTTTACATGCAAGGAAACAGAGGCTCACTAGGACTAAAGTCGCAGCACTCTCCTGTCGCAGCGCTCTCCTGCCTCCTGTCTGCTGCTGTCCCTCAGTTCCTGGTTCAAGAGAGTGGAGTGAAAAGACCTCTATCACTAGTACTGTGCCAGACACAACTTGGAGGATTTAAATCCACCATATGAGGATTCTCACTTGTGGTTAAAGATGACGGACTGAGCACACATGTATCCAACTCCCTCCCCAGCCCTACGACAAAGGTAGCAAAGCAATGAGCAAGAATGTGAGCATGGAGAGGAGGTAACAGAAGGGACCAGAAACAGTCCTGAGAGACAGCAAGCAGGTAGGTAACCAACTCGGGCCAGAGAGAGCAGCGTCCTGATGGCCTGCAACAAGTCGATCCATTCTCAGGACACAACTACAGAAGGATCAGGAATAGACAGGGGTGGGCATGTGAGACGGCACCCAAAGCAGAGGGACTGGGTTAAGCATATATAAGAAGCAGTTAGGCACACAAAGCTGCACACAGCCAGGTCCCCTTCCCACATACCCCATGGACAGCAGTAGGCTTGCTCTTGGGGAAGCTGGCCCATGGAAAGGGATTCTGCATCCAGAGCTGCCGGTGCCCTTAAGGGCCCCACTGGTGCTCTAGAACCATGGTGTAGCTCTGCCCAGCCTGAACCTCTGACCAGGTAAGGAGTGTGCCTTTCAAGAGAGGAAACTGATCAGCTTTTTAAAGTGGCTAAGAATAAAAGGGGGTGCCCTCGTAAGTATTTTGGGACAACCTTTCTCCAGCTTGTACTATGTTCACCTGGGGCTGGAGAGCCCTTTGCTATGAAACTGTCCTGTGCTACATAAGGTGTAAAGTGATGTCCCCAAGTCTCTGTCAGCTGCAGTTGGCCTCCACACCTCCTGTCAGGATTATCAAAATGTCTTCAAGTGCAAATGGCTTCTAGAGGTAAAATCACCCCTATTGGGAATCATTACCATATGACAATGCCTAGAATTTCCAAAACCCACTTACATCTGCCTGACCCTTAAATATGAGGATACTCTTAATGCCACTTCCAGTGGAAAACACATTGAACTTCAGAATAGAGCTAAGGAAGAAGAAAAAGAGGAGTTCTAAGCTGGGGAAGAAGAGACAGAGGAAAAAAACCTGAGGAAAATAGTTAATAAAATAATTACTAAATAGCCTCTTAGCTGAGGGAATGAGGGCTGCATGTGGGTTTTTGGAGCCATTCCAGCCACACCCTTCTAATTAGCTGGTGCCCTCAGTCAATTCTCTGCCCTTCTGTGGTCTCTGTTTTCATAATGCAATGAATGAACAGTCTAGGATGTCTCTGGAGTCCTTGAGGGAGAGGATCAGAGAGATGAGCTGCCCGTCAGCTTGCTGAGGTCATTTTGCTCCGCTCAGACAGAAATCACCAAAGGACAAAGAATAGCTTTCCAGAATTGGTAGGCCTGGGTCCCTGAGCATCCTTGAGCTGACACATTTGGATGCCGATGGCTCTCAAGCCCTTGGAACTGGAGGTTTGTGGTTCCGGGTTGTAGAAGACAGACGCTTACAGTTTTAGGTACTCTTCTGGGCTTACTGCACTGGGCCTTGACGACCGACATGTCAGCACTTGCCAAGGCGCATCTCTTTGGTTAGTGGCAACTGTAATGTCACTCAGCACCCACCTACGCCACAGTTCCCATGGGTGCTAGAACCCTTGGCCCTGGTCCTCAACAGCAACTGTAAAGTTCTTAAGCCTTGTGGGTCAAACCCCTTGGATCTTTGGGCCTTAGAAGTTCAATGGAGTCTTCCAGTAACTGGAGCACCAAGTCTGCTTCAAAGTCCTCATAGCCTTAGGCTTGTTTCTCCATCTTCTCTGTCTCCAAACCTTCACCCCCCCTCACTACCTCTGATCCCTGTAGGACCCACTCGCACTCACTCCCCTGGGCCACCTTCTTGCTTGTCTTTCTACTGCCAAAGCTGCTGCTACAACTGTCATCATTGCCACAGTGATGGCCACTGCTATCCACTCCTCGTGTTAGCAATTCAGCTTGCCCCTACCCAGGACAATGACCACAAGTAAGCAAGAAAAGGTCACTTAGGAGAAGTCTTTTATTGGAACTAATAGTGCAACACAAACAGATAGAGCCCAGAAGACGCCCTCGCTGACTCAAAAAATACATAGGGAACAGCCCAGTTGTGTTGCCACACTCAGAACGGGTACGGCGTGTAAATGTGGAATTGTACTTTGCACCAATAACAGCACGCCTTCCAGTTTCTCCCCAGAACAATCACAGCCCTTCATAAGAACTAGTCTCTGCCAACCACAAGCTTTTTGCTAGGTCACTGGGCGAGGACTCTTCCCCGCTCTACCTGTCGAAGGTAGGGCAGAGCTCCGCAGCTACAGTTGAGGACGGGACTTTCCAGAACGGCTTCATGCTTGGTCATCTGGAAATCCCTGAGGCCTGGAACGGCCAGAGTGCCACTTGCCAGTGCTGGCATACTGGAGTAGTTGTAACTGCTGCGGCTGCCAGCCGTGGTTGCAAGTGTTATTTGTAGCAGGAGCTGTGGTTTGGTTTTGTTTTTTTTCACAGTGTCCATACAGTATTCAAAGCCACCAGGCTGCCGTAGAACAACCCTGTTAGTCACCTGCTTAGCTGGCAGCTCCCTGCTCAAGATAACAGAGCATAAAGGATGCGTCTATCAACTGTCAACCAAGGATGGATAAATGACTAACTTCCCACAGTTTCGCTCATTCTCAAGGAAAAAGAAATGAAAGCTCACCCACAATAAAGATCTAGGAAATGCATATTCCTTTCAGGATAGCAGTGCCGAGCACACAGCTATAAACCCTTAGGGAGAGCTGGGCTCCTTTGGTCTGCTTACTCCAGGGCCTTCCATCTAGCTCCCTCCTTGGGAGTGTGCTCACTGCCCACAAGCATGCTGACCCAGCTTCTAGCCAGTTCTGGTGTGAGTCCTCCTGGGGTCTTCCTTTTGGTAGCTACTATACATGAGGCCTCCACTCATGCTCTGGTGAGTGGCTGCTGTTGCTTTTCATCCCCTGCCCCAGTCTTCACAGCAGAGAGAACTTAACCCAGAAGGGGAGCAAGTACAGATGACAGCCCATAACACCAAGGCAGAAGGATGCCGATCTGGTTGCCAGGCTGCTCAGAAGAGAGCAGCAATCCACTGTGGTCTGGTCCTAGACTGTACATGGTTGTTTTTGTTGACGTGACTATGCTTTGTTCTTTGAGAAATCAGTGAGGCATCTGTCAGCAAGTAGGCGTGGTTTACTTGGAAGAATGGTGTCTGCTGAGCACTTCTCAGCAGCAGGCACTTCGAATGCAGAAGATATCATTGGCTTTAGTTGCAGATGAAAAACAAGAATCCCAGAGTTCAGGCATATGCCCAAGATGCAGAGGCTTAAAAGTGGACAAGACTTCTGCCCTGGGCTGACTTTAAAAGCTCTCATTTCTAAAAGTCCTTACCAAACTACCTGTAGTCAAAGAAGACATTTCCACCTGATGTTTTGCCAACTAGTTGGTTAGATTTTTGTCAACTTGACAGAAGGTAGGACCATTTGGGAAGATGGAGGCTCAGTTGAGAAAATACCTCCATTAGATTACCCTGTTACAGAATCTGTGGGGCATTTTCTTGAGCAGTGGATTGATGGGGGAGGGTCCAGCCCACTGTGAACGTTGCCATTTCTAGGAAGGTGGTCTTGGGTTATATAAGAAAGCAGTCTGTGCAAGCCAGACATCAGGTGTCTTTAGGCATGACTTCCATTGCTGTGTGTGATGAAATACAATAACCGAAGTTACACTTCCACACCGTAGTCCATCACTGACGGAAGTCTGGACAGAACTCAAACAGGAAAAGAATCTTGAGGCAGGATCTGATGCGGAGGCCATGGATGGGTGCTGCTTACTGGCTTGCTCCTCATGGCTTGCTCAGCCTGCTTTTTATAAATCCCAGGACCTCCCGCCCAGGGATAGCACCACCTACTATAGGATGGACCCTCCCCCATCGATCACTAATTAAGAAAATGCCCCACAGCTGGCTCTTACATTGGCTTTTTCTCAACTGAAATTCCCTCCTTCCAAACAACTCTAGCTCGTATTAAGTTAACATAAAACTAGGCAGGACAGTTGATTCCCAGGACAGTTGATTCCCAGGACAGTTGATTCCCTTGCCAATTTGACACACACACACCTTACTTTTAAGCCTTAACCTTTCCTTTCTTGTTCCTCCCCAAGATCACACATTAAAATTAACAACACAATCTAAAACATTTTACAAACTTAAAAAGTCCCACAGTCTCTACAAATTCAAACACTTTAAAATTCAGTCTATTTAAAAAAATAGTCTCTTTTAAAACCTAACATCTATTTAAAAATTCAGTCCCTCAACTGTAGGCTCCTGTAAAATAAAAAATAAGTTAAACACTTTCTTGCTTCAAGAGGGAAGAACCAGGACACAGTCACAATCAAAAAAAAAAAAAAAAAACCAAATTTCAAATGTATAAATAACTAAATATTCAATTATTCACTCATGATCTTCTGGGCTCTTCCAAGGGGAGCTGGGTCACTGCTCCAGCTCAGCCCTCTGCAGCACACACAGCTTGTGTCCCACGCCTCTGGTAGACTCCACTCCACCACTACTGCTATTCTTGGTGGTCATTGCATGCTACCAACATCTTCAAAATGCTGGGGTCTTTGCTGCAACTACATTTACTGAAAGACTCTCTTGAGCTCTCTTCATGGTACCAAGCCTCAACTTCTCTACATGACTTCTTCAATCCTGAAATTTCACCTGCTGGTGAGGCTGCACCTTATCCAATGGCCTCTCTCAGCACCAAACCTCAGTGGCTTTTCATGACCCCTTCATGCCTTCAAAACCAGTACCACCTGGGTGACTCCTACATATTACCAACTTTGGCTCCAATGCAAGGTACAAATTTGGCATCTCTGTGAGCTGACTATGAGGAGACACTTCCCAGACGATTTCACCTCAATGATGCTGCTTTCTTCTTAATTACCACTAATTTCTTCGCTCCAGCTGACCATCATCCATCGTCCCAGTAAGATAAAGGTTTTACTTTAGTAGTTCTGGCCCCTTGTTGATCATAGCTGATTCTTCAGCTCCAGCTGACCAGCTAACACACAATAGGCCAGGTAGAGTCTTAGCTTCCCTCCAAAACTTCACAAGACAGGCCACCATCATCTCAATGGTCTCAACATTCTTACTTCCAACTACTACAGAACAGCTCACCAAGCTTTTTAGCACTAAATGGCTTTTCCAATCCAAAAATTCTAAAGTCCTTTCACAACCCTCCCCAAAACAATATGGTCAGGTTTGTCACAGCAATATTCAATGCTCCTTGTATCAATTTCTGTCTTAGATAGGGTTTCTCTTGTTTTTTGTTTGTTTGTTTGTTTGTTTTGTTTTGTTTTTTCAAGACAGGGTTTCTCTGTATAGCCCTGGCTGTCCTGGCACTCACTTTATAGACTAGACTGGCCTTGAACTCAGAAATCTGCCTGCCTCTGCCTCCCGAGTGCTGGGATTAAAGGCGTGTGCCACCAAGCCCGGCTTAGATAGGGTTTCTTTTGCTGTGATAAAACACCTTGACTAAAAGCAAGTTGCAGAGGAAATAATTTATTTGGCTTATACTTCCACACTGTAGTCCATCTTTGAAGGAACTCAAACAGGGCAAGATCCTAGAGGCAGGAGCTGATGCAGAGGCCATGAAGGGATGCTGCTTACTGGCTTACTCCTCATGGCTTGTTCAGCTTGCTTTCTTATAGCACCTGAGATCATCCACCAGCCCAGGGAATGACACCACCCACAGTGGCCTGTGCCCTCACCCATTGATCACTAACTGAGAAAATGCCCTACATCTAGATCCTATGTTAACATTTCCTCAGTTGGAGTTCTCTTCTCTCAGTTGATTCTAGCTTGTGTCATATTTTATGTCAAGTGGACATCAAACTGCCAGGACAGCAGGCTACAAGCGGTATTCCTCCAGGGCTTCTGTCCCTACCTCTAGATTACTACTTGAGTTCCTATCCTGACTTCTCTCTATGATGGACTGTGATGTGGAAACGTAGGCCAGATTAAACACCCCTCCCCCATTTCTTTTGGTCATGGCCTTTATTATAACATTAGAAAGCAATCAAGGACAGTAGTTTACGAGTAAACTTAGACAGCCTGGTGAGAAAACCTTGCCCATGGACTGTTCACAAAGGTCATCGGGCCACACTGTCATCACCTTCCCACCCACAAAAGACAGCCTCACCCAAAAGCTATGCAAAGATCAATATATCATCATTACGTGAAAGGCCTGAGCATCAGACGAGGTGTTTGCTGTAACTTAAATGGGTAAAAGCAGGCTGCCGAAGAGGGTGTAACATGTCCTAGTTTATAAGGTTTTTGACCATAAATCTGGTTATCAGTGTACGTGGCAGTATAGAGTTTATTCTTCTTTTAGGCTAGTAAATTTTTTTCTGGTTTACCTAAAAATGGATTACACTGTTTCCAAAACCAAGTAGCATATAATTTAAACTTCATTCCTGGGCCAAGCATAAGGAACTGTCCATTGTTACCCAATGTGACCATAATGAGAAAGGTATACTTGGGATGGAACAGGACAAGACAGGGAGAGGAGGTTTCTTCACTCTTCCCCGTGAGTATCACACATTTCTGGAGTCTCCACTGGGATGACTAGTGGGGAGCACGCTCTTGTGTTTGGAATCCTTACCGTAAAGGTGAGGTGGCAAAGCTAACCCACAGGAAAATCTCAACAAGCAGAAAACACCCATGAGGACTAAGCTAGGACGGAAATAGCATCACACATCTAAGTAAGAATACACGCTGGCAAGCATGATGGGCAAAATCAAGCACCAGAAAGAGGCTGAATCTGTTTTGTTGGGTTTTATTTTTTAAAAAGGGAGACAAAATTAAAAATGAATATGGCAGAATGTCATCACTGTTGACTGTCCTGTCTTTGTGAATGCTTCTTACGTAGTTCACCATGTTCTCAGGGCCTGCAGGATGGCACAGCAGGTCAATGACCATATCACCAAGCCTGATGACCTGAGTGCTGTCCCTGGGATCCGTGTTATAGAAAGAGAGGACTGACTTCAAAAGTGGTTCTCTGACCTCTACACCATGGCACACATGTGCGCACGCACACACTACCCTTCCACCCTAGGCAAGCCTGCATAGTGTAAAATGCTGCGGGCTGACCTTTGTTTTTAAAGTCCTGCTAGTGATCATGAGGCTATCACAAGCAGCTCACTTCTAAATTAAAATTTTACATTACATATTCTATGTGTATGTATGTGTGTGCGCACATGTGTGCTTACACATGAAGTCAGAAGTGAACATTTGGAGTCTTCTGCTATCACCTTCTACCTTATTTTTTGAGACAGGATCTCTCACTGAATCTGAAGCTCACTGGTTGGCCAGCAGACTCCAGGAATACCCTGTCCCTGCCATTCTAGTACCAGGATTATAGGTTTTTGCCACCAAACTCTACTTTTTTACGTGGTGGGGGGGTCCTAAGGATCACATCCAAGTCTTTTTGCTTGTGCTGACTTTGTGCTGACTAAGCTATCTCCCCAGCCTCCCCACTACACACACACACACACACACACACACACACACACACACACACACACACAGCAAACAGCACAGGAAGAATTATCTCAGCTAATATATTGAAGGTCTGGACAATCAATAATTAGTGGCTTCAAGCACTGAGAAGCTTACAGTGCTCCCTGACTGTCCACTGTCTCTCAGATACACACCTCACAGAACAGTTTGGGTCCTGGCTATGAAAGGCAGACCCACAGAGGCCCAGCTCAGCTTCCTACTGTGGTAGTGGTGGCCGATGACATGTGCCAGCCTCAGCTAAGACTCTGGTGCATGACCTTCAGATATCAAATTGGATCCTCTGCTCCCAAGATGATCTCATAGTCATTTAAGGACAGGAGACCTGCCTAGGTTACCCAAGGTGGCCGGTTACCAAGGAAACCTTGTGTGTGTGTGGGGGGGGGGGTCACTTCTCAGAGAATTTAAAACAGGAGGAATAGCCTACTGAAGTTTAATTACTTCCACTAACAATGCCCTCCAGAAACTGGAAAGCATTATCTTACTTAAGATTTACTAGTGGGTCTGAAAAAACCCGTGTGTTGTCTCCTTTTCTGTTTCCTAGGCAACATGAAGTGAACTTTGCCCTTTGCCACACTCCCACCAGCATTGAGGGGTGAAGGAGACACAAAACCTCATCCCTAACCCAGAACCTGTCTGCAAATGGGAAAAGACTTGTTTTCTCTAACATGTCTCACCGGGCATACAAACCACTCTCGGGGGCAGGCGGTAGATGGTTGGTACAAAATGGAATCAATGACGTCTTTGGAGGGTCCTTTCTAGTTTTGTCAGGGCATTTAAAAGAACATTTTAATTAACTAATTAATTAATGTAATGCCTTTGCATATATGTGTTATGGTTTGCAGTCCTGTGGTTTAATGGGATTCCTGTGTCTGAGTGTGTCTCTGCGTCTGTGTGTCTCTTGTTCTTCTCCTTTGGCTTTGGCTTTTGTTCATTCTATCCAACTCTGCTTGGTTCAGTTTTGTCTCATCTCACTTTATTTTGTTGTATTATTATCCTTTAGGTGACTGTTTGTGTTCTAAGAAGGAACAGAAAGGGGGTGGATCCATATGGAAGGGAAGGTGGGGAGGACCTTGGAGGGGAAAACATACACAGCAGAATATAGTGTATGAAAAGAATCTATTTTCAATAAAGGAAAAATAGAAAGAACGAGAGGGAGGAGGGGAAAGGAATGGAAGGGAGACAGAAAGCCCCAGAGAGAACACTGTTTGGGTCAGCTAGACCTTGGCTACAGAAATTTCCAGAAAGCAAAAGGCAGATCAGCTGAGTGCACTGTGGTTCAAAGAGTCCCCCAAAGGTCTTGCTCCATACAAGATCCCCAAGCTCTCCATATGCCATTATGGGTAGAGAGAAGGCACCTCTTTTTTCCAGCTGGCACTTTTTTCAAGTGCCTTGAACATGGAATCTAGGCACTTGGAAGACTTAAAGCAGAAAGATTTTGAGGTTGAAATCTTGTCTCAAAAATAATTAATTGATTGATTGATTCCCACCAGTGATTGTTAAGACTTAACAATACTTTAAATTAAATAATTTTAAATGATCCATTTCTCTCTCACGAAGCCCAGCTTGTGAAATAAAAGCTATAACCATCTTCAGTTAATAATTATCAAATTTCACACATGGTACATCACAGCTGACTGGAGCATATATGTCTTTTATGCATTCATTCTATTTTTGTTACAGTATGTGACATATATTATATCATTCTATACTTATCATGCAGCCATAAGGCTGGATGCCAAGGCTCAGTAGCAGACCCAAGTGCTAAATTCCAGGCAATGTTTCTCAATATGTAGGTCACGACCCCTTTGGGGAGTTGAATGATCTTCTCACAGGGGTAGCCTAAAACTATCAGAAAACACAGAGATTTGCACTAAAATCCCTAAAAATAGCAAGATGACAGTTATGAAGTAGCAATGAAACAATTTTATGGTTGGGGGGTCACCACAACATGAGGAACTGAATTAAAAAGTCGCGGCATTGGGAAGGTTGAGAACCACTGCTCTAGAGAACACTGCTATCAGAAGAGTGTGCTAGAGGGTGAAAGGCTTGATGGGTAACAGTTACTGGTAGAAGGAGAGACCTAGGACCTGGAGTGTGGCCTTTCAAGACAAGAGTAGGAGAACTCTCTTGGTGAGCAGGGACTTCTGGAAAAGAATGCCCAGCAAGGAAGGGCAGCAAAGACCTGAAGCATATGGACACAGGGAAGCCAGGAGCAGAGTGGTGGCCAGTGAAGCCTCAGTTCATGGAAGTGATGCCACCTGTCTCTGCTCCCCTGAAGGTTCTTCCTCCAGGGAGGTGGCCCAATTTCAGAAAAACCCCAGTGTTTCTGGGGAATTAATAGTATGATCGAAACACTCCTCTCTGTTCCCCCTCACGACTGACTGACTGGTGATTTTTCTCTCAAAGCGCCACGATAACATTACTAGAGTCACGTGGGGGGGGGGTGGAGAGTGAGGGGCAGAGCTGGTTTTCTCGTGGTTGGTCCACTGCACATGATCATCCGGCTGGGCCCCAACTCTCCCACTCTCAAATAGGGAAGGAGGAGACTGGCAAACTGGTGGTGGAGCAGGAGCATGTGAGGGCTCTGAATGGACAAGGAGTGGTTTCTTGAGTCCCTCCTGGGGAGCAGCTGAGCCAGGGAGAGTCTAAAGCCCTGTAGCTCCACAGAAGCCTTGGAAGGGTGCAAGATTCACAGTGCAGGGGAACAGAGAAAAGAAAGGAATGCCTGGGTGTCTGCTAGCCAAGGATCGGTTCAGAGGAAGAACACAGAGCATGCTCCAGGCTGGGCTCCAGGACCTGTACAATAGCCACCTCAGCACAGCTGTTGATTGACGCTGCCTCCAGCCCGGCTCCGTTATGCTTATCGCGTGCCCGAGACTGAGCTTATACTGAGCACCTCATTCCCTCCCGGCCCAGCCCACTTCCAGTGTCACAGGTACAGAGGACTCTTGGACCACCCAATGCTACCACATCCTCCCCAAATGGGCACACCCCAACATCATGGGAGCCCCTGTACAGGGTCCTGGAAAATGAGATGAAGGAAGAACCTCTTGCCAGGACCTTACAGGCTGTGGGCTTTACAACGGGTCCCTCAATGTCCCACAGAGATCCACGCTTTGAAGGCTTGGTCACCAGCCTGTGGTGCTATGGAGATGTGGTAGGGGGACGGGTCTTAGTCACTGTTCTGTTGTGGGCTGGCTTACAGTTTCAGAGAATCAGTCCATTATCATCAGGGCAGGAGGAAGCATGGAGGCAGGCAGTCACGCGGGGGTGGGGGGTGTGTGTTTCGAGACAGGGTTTCTCTGTATAGCCCTGGCTGTCCTAGAACTCACTTTGTAGACCAGGCTGGCCTTGAACTCAGAAATCCGAGAGCTCATCAGAAGTACCTGGACCTGGGCTGAGCCTTTGAAACATCAAAGCCCATCCCCCAGTGACACACCTCCTCCAACAAGGCCTTGCCTCCAAATCTTTCCTAAACAGATTACCCACTGGGGACTTATCATGCAAATTATGAGCCTATGGGGCCACTGTCATTCAAACCACTGTGGGTGGATCTAGAGGAAGTTAGTGATTAGGGGTGCTATTATCCCTGAAGGATAAAGGGCTCCAACCTTTTCTCTCTCTAACTGCTTCTTGGTTTTCATGAGCAAGTTCTTCATCCATGACCAAGTTCCCACCGTGACTTTTAACCCCACCCCAGATCAGAGCAACAACACAAGAAACAGTGCAATGAACCTCCAAATTCCCTTCTGCAAACCTTCCCTCTCTGGACCACTGTCCCCGTGGCCGATGAACAGCACACTTACCATCTGTGCACAAGGGTGAAATAGAGAAGACCATCTATTGAACAGTGTGGGATAAATAGTATATCCTCCCTTTGGAGCTAGAGCCTGGCTTCACCAATATTTATGGTAATATTACCTAATAATAGTATTATAAGAACAATATTAAGCCCTTCTCCTACTGGGGAGGAGGGCCCACAGGATCATCTTAGAGCTAAGAATGAAGTGGGGAAATATTTTTAGGTGTGAGGTAAATGAACTTAAAAGGGGGAAGCTAAACCCCATATAAAGCGAACTTTTCTTCAAAAGATCGTGGTTCACAAAGGACTGGAGAGAGATAGGCAGGAAGGAAGAGATGGGATACAAGGGTGCATAGGGGATCACTGTGTCCCTGAGGGACTCTGGGGAAGGACAGGAACTCCAACGCCTCTCCTCGCCTCTCCCCGTGCAGGGCACATAGCAGGGGAGGGTCTCAATGCACTGTGCTCCCGCCTCCCCTTTAGCCTCTCTCAACCCCGCAGCAGGCACTGTAAAGCTATCTCGCCAACAGCATAGCTCCTGACCCGGGGCTGACCACAGTCTGATCGACATCTCTTCTCCTTTCTAGGATATCCCACCCACCATGTGTCACGCTCTGGGTAGATAAACCCACCTGCCACGGTCCCAACCTCTCGGGCTGCACCTGCTTCTTTTGGGGGGTGGAGGCTAGAACAGCGAGCTTTGCCCCCCAGGGCGGCTTGAGGGCCTCTCCGAGATGACAGGATGAGAATGCGTGCGAAGGTGGCACAGAGGCAGGCTGTCCTTTACCTTGACCCAATTTCTGAGGAGCCTCAAGTCTCAGGTGTGCCCCAGCCACATCGTGCAGCCTAGATTCATACCCTGGAGGCACCAGGAAAAGGAGGCTGGGCCGTATAGAATCCTCTATCCTTGCTCAATAAGAAGAGACCTTGGGTTGATCCAGGGTACAACTAAGAAAGTCACAGCGTGGTGCTGTGCACAGCATCCGTGCTGCCAGCATGGGTGCTAGGAATTCAGGGGACAAAGGGGCACTGTGGGCCGGGGAATGGAGGGCGTGGGAGGACTTAGATGGCCAGGCATCCAGTTAGGAGCTGGCACAACAAGGCCAAAAGCTTGCTTGAATCAGGGCAGAGGTAGCACATGTGAAAGACTCTTGACTGAGAAGGAAAGGCTTCAGGGGAGACTTGCAGCACTCGCTGACCATTAGTAGGCAGGCTCTGTGGGGTGGGAAACAAAGCCATTCATGGAGTTCAGTTTCCATCAAGGCAGCCCTGACCAGTAACTGATCATACAGAGCCACAAAGACCTAACTTCTCACCTCAAACCTGGGCAAATCTGAAGGGACACCCCCGTTGGGAACCGCCAGTGTTCAGGGGAGGCTGCCTCCATTTCTCCCTCTTTCTCCTTTCTTCAGGTCTTGATCCCTGAAGCTGCCCTCGGAGACTTCCTGCACTCTCGTGTCTGGTCCAGAGCCTGCTTTGCAGGAAACCCAGCCTCATCAACACCTTCCCACACAAACAGACACAACGAAGAACACATCCCTAAGTGTCTTCTTAAATGTATGACACTGGCAAAGAAAGAAGTGTTAGATGAGTCTAAAGCCAGAGCTACAGGGGTGGGGGTGGGGCATCAGCCAATCCCGGGGATCTGTGCTACCCATTCAAGAGCCCAAAATGGCCTACCTAAGGTGAAGGGTCACTCTAGAAACTTCTGCCTAAATCTAAAAACTCTACTCAAAAGGGCAAGGACAGGGTTGGGAGATGTAGGATATGTAAAACACTCAGAACAAGAGGTGGGAATTAACCCTTAGTTGTCAGTAATCACAACAAATACAAATATGCTACGCTTTCTAAGGAAAAGCCAAAGATTATGACAGTGGAGACACAAGCTGTGAATGTACTCTATTGCAACGGGAATAAAACAAAAGGCATGCAAATGTTGAAGTGTGTGTGTGTATCTGTGAGTGAATGTGTGTGTATGTGTGTGAATGTGTGTGTATATGTGTGTATGTGTGTATATGTATGAATGTGTGTGAATGAGTGTGTAAAATGTGTGTGTGTATTGTGTGAATGTGTGTGTATGTATATGTGTGTGAACGTGTATGTGAATGTGTGTGTATGTGTGTGTGTATGTGTGTCTGTGTGTGTGTATGTCTGTGTCTGTGTGTGTATGTGTACATGTATGTGTACATGTATGTGTATGAGTGAATGTGTATGTGTGAGTGTGTGTATGTGAGTGTGTGTGTGTATGTGTGAATGTGTGTGTCTGTGTGTGTGCACGTGTGTGTTTGTGTGTTAGGAATCAGCACTATAAACATCCCCTTCTCTCACCAAACACTTTGAGCCAATACAATTTTTTTTAATTCATTGAGTTGTATAGACTTTAAGTGTGGTTCATTTTTGTATGTGGTGTTTTTATTTATTTTCAAGGCTTTCATAATATTTTTTATTAAAAGCTTTTTCAAGAAGGAAAAAAAAAACAAAATCGGGCATGGTGGCTCATGCCTTTATGCACTTAGGAGGCAGAGGCAAGCAGATCTCTGTAAATTCAAAGCCAGCCTGGTCTACATAGTGAGCTCCAAGACAGCTAGGGATACGTAGGGAGATGAAAGAAAGAAAGAAAGAAAGAAAGAAAGAAAGAAAGAAAGAAAGAAAGAAAGAAAGAAAGAGGGAGGGAGGGAGGGAGAAAGGAAGGAAGGAAGGAAGGAAGGAAGGAAGGAAGGAAGGAAGGAAGGAAGGAAGGAAGGACAAAAAGGAAACATAGGAAATTTTAAATATTTCTAAATTTGTAGGTGAAAAAATACCAGCGGTAGGTACTATGTCTTTACACACAAGCATATTAACACCTAAGGTATGTGGACTACTTGGTACCTGGTAAATGGAACAGCTCTGAGTTGGTGTTGCCGTCACCCCTCAGCTGAAGAGGTAGAGCTGAAGCAGTACTCTCCTACCTTACTGGCTGACACAGACAGTACGAAATGTCTACTATTACAGAGGCAAGCATCCAGCATAGGACATTAGAAAAACGCATGGTGGCGGAGGACAACCAGAGCATAAGCACAAGTGAAACAGTGAGTGTTCAAGAGAAGACCAACCCAGAAAAAAACATCATGACAAAGATCACCAAAACCATATAGAAAGCAGATGGGAGGATGGCTCAGCAGACAAGAGTACACACTGCTCTTCAGAGGGACCACTTCCCAGCACCCACACCAGGCCTGTGGCTCTAACACCTAGGAATCCAAAGAACTCTGCTGGCCCCCTTGGACTCACATGCACACACACCCATACACATAATGACAAATAAAACTGAGGAGCTGGAGAAATGGCTCGGCTGTTAAGAGCACTTACTGTTCTTTCAGAGGACCTCCGGTAAGTTCTCAGCATCCACACAGTAGCTCACAATCATCTGTAACTCCAATTTCTAGGATATGACACCTCTTCTGGCCTCCATAGGCATCAGGCATGCACGTGGTACACATTCACACATGCATCCAAAGCACTCATATATGTGAAATTTTTAAATAAATATTTAAAACATGTATAAATAAATACATAAACAAATGCTAAATTTTAAGGGATTTAAAGGAAGACAAAAATGCAGATATAACAAAGATATAATTGAGACTCGTAAACTTCATGTCATTAAACTCAAATTTTTTTTTAATTTCTAGAAAAATCTTAACCAACGTTTAAAGGGATAGAAAACCTAAATAGCCTCAACTCACTAAAGGAAACAATTGACAAAGTATTTCCAAAAGGAAAAAAAAAACAAAAACCTTTGGCGTGAATAGCTGTAAAGGCTAGCACCACTGAACTTTGACAGGGTAAAACTTGCAGAAACAGCAAGTTTGGATTTTTGTAATTGATTTATTTTGTGTATGGGTGTTTTGTGTACGTGTGTACCTGAACACCGCATGTGCACCTAGTGTCTGCAGAGGCCAGAAGAGGGCTTCAGATTCCCTAGGGCTGGAGTTACAGATGTAAACCACCATGAAGAGGCTGGCAATTGAACCCAAGCCCTCTAGAAGAGCAGCTGATGCCCACAACGCCAAGCCATCTCTTCAGCCCACAAAGAACAGTTTTAAAAGGATGATTCTGAATTCATCCCACAAGATTTTTTTAAAAGCAAAGACAGCATGGGAAAGATATCACATGCCAAGATCATCCTAACAAAAATAATAGTCAGCAAAATCTCACACAGCATGACACGTGAAAAGCTAGGTTTGTACCTAAGACTGCACACTGAGCATCTTTTAGTAGAATCTTTGGGGGAGCACTTTTATGAGACTGGGTGTATTTGTACGGCTTGAGCTTGCTTCAAACCCAAAATCCTTTGTCTTAGCTCCCTGAGTGCTGGGATCACAGGTGTCCACTACTGAGACCAGTTGTGTGAATATGATTTACCACATTAAAGGGTAAGAAATGCATATTTTTGAAAACACAACTGTGTAAACATAGTCTATGAATGCACGAAACTTTCTTTTTTTTTTTTTTTTTTTTGGTTTTTCGAGACAGGGTTTCTCTGTGTAGCCTTGGCTGTCCTGGAACTCACTTTGTAGACCAGGCTGGCCTCGAACTCAGAAATCCGCCTGCTTCTGCCTCCCGAGTGCTGGGATTAAAGGCGTGAGCCACCACGCCCGGCTCCTGCACGAAACTTTCTTAACTGCTTGAAGATGTCAACCAAAAGTACTAAAAGCTAAGCCATCAGTTCCAGCGATGAGATGCTCTTGACAGAGTCATTTTATAATCAGGGTGTACAATGTTATGCACAAACATTAGCTCAACATGGCTTAAAAACCTCAGCGTGAGAGCAGAGGCCACGAAAACACTTCGAAGAAGGCGGATGTGTCAGCCTTTGTGGTCATGTTGTAGGTGACAGGTGACAATCTATAAACCTATAAACCTGATCTATAAACCAATAGTGAAAAAAGCAGCCACCAATAGCAGCAACAAATTGATGGCTCAGGCCTCACCCAGACTTTAAACTTTGGTGCTTCAAACAACACCAGTAAGCTAGTGAGAAGATGAGTGCTTGCTCGTTAGCCTGACATGGTCCGGCTCCTGATGTGATCCACAGGGCCACAGCGGTTTTATTTTAAAAATAGAGGAGGGACAAGGGAGGTGGCTCAGTTGTCAAAATCCAGGTTCTGTTCCCAGCGCCCACATGGTGGTTTGTAACCCTCTGTATCTCCAGATCCAGGGGAGCTGATCCCTCTTCTGACCTTTGTGGGTATCGCATGCATGTGACACACGTGAGGGAAACTCACACACATAACGTAAAGATAAGGAGGTGTGTCTTGGGGCTGGAGTGACGACTCAGCTGTTAAGAGCACTAGCTGTTCTGCCAGAGGACTTACATTGATTACCACCTGTTCACAACCATTTATAATTCCAGTTTGAAGGGGATCTGACTCCTTCTTCTGGTCTCTGAGGGCACAGACATACATGCAGGCAAAACACACCTGTACGTGACAATAAGTGAACTAATAAAAATTTGAAATTTAATAAATAAATCAAATGGAAAATATAATTCATAGACTGAGAAAAGTGCTTTGTCAGTAATACATGATAAGTAACTTACATTTGGAATGTCTAAATTATAATTTAATTTTTTTAAAGAGGCAAATACTCTAATTTTAAAAGAGGTGAAAAACCTGAAGAGACATTTTCCCAAAGAAGAGATACACCCAGCCAAGGAGCATATAAAAACATGTTCCACTCCACTTTTGCACTAGAAAAGGCGGAGTCCAGCCCCAGTGAGATACTACTTTGAAACCGTGAGGACGGCTGTGATCAAAAAGAGCAGTCGGTCGGGTGAGCTCTCCACAGGTGAGAAGCCAGGAGCTTCCCACACTGCTGGGAGTGGAATGCTACCACCACTTTGGAAAACATCTGCAACTCTTCCTGAGCTACCGTGGGCACCATATGATCAGCAATTCCACTCACAGATCCAAGGCCTAGAGAAACGAAAACACCGCCACAGAAAACCATGCACACAAACTAGTCATCACGCCAGAAACAGAATCGGCCACGTCAAGATCTGAGACTTGAAGAATGGATAAACAGCCCTCCAAGCCCCTCATCTCTCCCAACCTCGGATTCCAGAGCCTGTGCCTTTCTACTCCTGAATGAAGGAGCCCTTTGTGATTGACCCTCTGTCACTTGCCAATTTGGTTCCTCCTGTTCCATTCAGCTCCATCTGTCACACAGATCAGAGAGAGGACAGGGATGAGGTGGAACTCAGAACCCTGCACACACCAGGCAAATTTCTACCACTCAGGTACACCTCTAGTCCTAAAGACCAGAATTTTTCTAACTAAAGGCATATTCCCAATGGTCAGTTATAAAGCCAACTTAATGGATTGTTCCCAGATTTTAAAATGCATTTTCCCATGGTAAAGCACACAGCCTGGGGCCAGCAAGATAGTTTCCTGCTGTCAACCAAGCCTGACTACTGGAGTTTGTACTCCAGGATCCACGTAGTGGAAGGAGAGACTCAACTCCCAGCAAGTTCCCCTCTAACCCACACACTCATGCCCTGGCACCTGCACACATGCAAGAAATTTTTACACATGCAAGAAATCAATAACTGTAAAAAATTAAAAATTGCATGGTCAGAACGTGGCCATTTTATGCAGTTGGAGTAGCAGTAAGCACGTACATCCATTTTGTTCTTGCATCTTTAACTTTTTACCCACTAAGTGATGACTAATATCCCTCCCAAAGCCTCCAGCTATCACCTGCCTACTTTCTGTTTCTGTGTTAGACAACTCCAAATGCCTCATCAAAGTGGAGTCATACAGTGCCTGGCCCTTTTGTCTGTCTCGTTTCATTTAGCATGATAGCTGCAAGGTTCGTCTGTGTTGCAGCCCTGTGTTAGAGCCTTCTTCTTCTTAAGACCATATAATAGATAGGTAGATAGGTAGATAGATAGATAGATAGATAGATAGATAGATAGATAGATAGATAGAAACTATAACCTCGGCTGACCTAGAACTCACTCTGTAAACAGGCAAGCTTGAACTCACAGGGATCCCCCTGCCTCTGCCTCCCAAGTGCTGGGATTAAAGGCGTGCACCACCACTTCCTGTTTCCATTGGTGGTGGTTGTTGTTGTTGTTGTTGAAATAGAAACGTGGGTGTTGATTTTTGTTCCTGTGCTGGAGGCTGACTCCAGGGCCTCCTGCAGGCAAGGCAATGTACCAGTGCCATTAGTTACATCCCCAGCCCGAGAAAGTTCTTCTAATGATTTTGTTTATTATCTTTATTTTATGCTTATGAGCATTTACCCACATGTGTGGAAAGTGTACCACGTTTGTGCGTTGCCCACAGTGGCCAGAAGAGGGCGGTGGACCCTCCAGAACTGGAATTACAGATGGTTGTGAGCCACCACGTGGGTGCTGGGAACCAAATCCTATCTGTAAGAGGCTGTTGAGGCCATCTCTCCAGCTCCCCTACGAAGTTGTGTTTTAATGCAACTGGGTAGAAAAATATCAGAGCACGTTTCTCATAGAGGAGCCGAACAGAGCACGTTTCTCATAGAGGAGCGGATCAGAGCACGTTTCTCATAGAGGAGCCGAGTATTGTTCCACAGAGTGTTTGTTGGCTCCAAGAAGCCTGTGTTTCCTCACCACACTTGGCAATCAGAAAGTTCAGACCACACTGATTTGAGGCTGGCAATTCCAAAACCCTCGCTGCCAGCCTGGTTCTTCCCCGTGTGTCGCTTCAGAGTTTCTTTCCAATGAGTTTGCTGGCTTGCTGCAGACAGACTGCCTTCCACAAGCAAGCAGATACAGGCTCAAACTCATGCTTCTCCACTCCCCAGTGCACGCCTTCTCACACAGTCCAACCTTGTCCTCGATCCGTGCCTGTCTCACCTGGCTGGCAGTGCAGCTCTAGCCCTGTTCACTGTGGGCTGCTCCATCCACCCCGCTCTCCATTCCTTGCTCTTGCTAGACTTCTGAGCCTCCCTCCTACCCCTACCTGTGCCCAGGGGTCATTGCCCTTTCTTTAATACCTCTTCAGATGTCCTCTGTAAGCCAAGCAAACCCTTTCCTAAAGCGGCTCTCTCCTAACCTTCAGGGCTGCTAGTCTGTGCCACCGTGTGTGCTCTCTGTCTTCCTCGAAGCCCACACGTGACCCACAGAATGTCCCAGTGGTACTCAGTGTGGAATAAGTACTCAATGTACAGCAACTTAGAGTATAGAACAAACTCAGTGTACAGCAAGTACTTAGTGTATACTAAGTACTTGGGATATAACAAGTACTCGGTGTGTATAATAAGTGCTCAGTGTATAATAAGTACTCGGTGTATAACAAATACTCAGTGTGTATAAGTGCTCAGTGTATAACAAGTACTCAGTGTGTATAATAAGTGCTCAGTGTATAATAAGTACTCAGTGTGTATAATAAGTGCTCAGTGTATAATAAGTGCTCAGTGTATAACAAGTACTCAGTGTGTATAATAAGTGCTCAGTGTATAAGTACTCAGTGTGTATAATAAGTGCTCAGTGTATAATAAGTGCTCAGTGTATAATAAGTACTCAGTGTGTATAAGTACTCAGTGTATAATAAGTGCTCAGTGTATAACTAGTACTCGGTGTATAACAAGTACTCAATGTATAGGAAATACTTAGTGTACAGTAAGGCTGAAGCAGACATGGAAAGCCAAACATCACAACTTTGCTCCTTCTTAGTCCTTTTCTCCCAAGCCACAGTGTATGGCTTCTGCTGCAGAGAAATGGCACTCACTAGGCCACCACACTGCTCCCTTTGTCTCCTAACAAGGTACGTACCTACGATTTAGCGGTTTATGATGGCCCTTGTCCAAAGAGCCCATTGCACATTCCAGGAAAAGACAAAGGGGTCAAGATAGATAGATAGATAGATAGATAGATAGATAGATAGATAGATAATAGGTGATAGATGGATAGATAGATAGATAGGCAGATACATGGATCGATGAATACACATCAGCCCACATCGCCTGCTTCCTGCTGCAGCAACTTCACCTAGCATCACTAGACAAGCTTACCATCCTTGTGCCTCTGCTGTGGGCTTCAGAATCCCCTGAGCTACACTCGCACTTCTGAGAGGCTGTAAGCACACCCCCAACCCAGTGCCTCTCCCTCCCTGAGCCTTCCTGTACAATACCCAGATATCCTTCCTTTCCAAGGGCTTTTATCAAGTTACTACCCTACTCAAGGACCACGTGTGGCTCTCCAGGACCTATGAACCAAGCTCAATCTGCCCTCAACCTTCAGAGCTCGTCAGTGAAGCCACTAAGCATTGCTGTCTGACACATCCCTGCCCCTTATATCATATGTCCCTTCCAAAGACTACACCTAAGTATAAAGCCATGCATGTATTCACACACACACACACACACACACACACACACACACACACACACACACCTGCTCCAACCTTCGGTCATCTGTTCATTATCCATATTTATTAATGACTTCTTTTTGTCACTCATGTGTGACACATGCAACCTCAGGCAAACCATAATCCCTCCCTCACAGCTTCTGACCTGGAGCAGTTTCCAACCTCGGCACCACTGACATTTGGGGCTGAAATATCTTCACTGTGCAGGCAATCTGGACCTAAAGTGATTTGGGGGGCATCCCTACCCACTCCCTCCTGGATGTCAGCAGCATCTCCTCTCCCCATGTGGCAAACCAAAGATGTGGCTACGCTAATATCTACGCTAAAAATTGACCTGACAGAGATCTACTGGCCTATGGTGTCAAGTGGAGCTTGCTGCTTGTCCCTCAGGGGACCTGCCAGAGAGGCAGCTTTTCAGATGACAACCTAGAAGTTGTTTGATCCTGGAAAGGAGTTCAACCCTAGGGCCCAGGAGTCTGCATACCAGGACCTTCCCAGGGAACTCCAGTGCAGATCGTTGTTGTTTCCAGATAGACACAAAACAAACATTCCCTGGAGCCAACTCAGAGCAGCTATGATGTGTGAGGACACAGGACACATAAAGCAAATGTGTCGGCCACAAGACACAGGGCCAGGGGAGGCTGGTGACAGAGCAGATATGGAGGCAGGCATGGCAGTGCAGGTGGGGTCAGGTGCCAGTGAGAAGGGAGAGGACGAGGTTACCCTTGTGTCCTGTCTCAGGGTTGCTTCTTCCTCCCTCCCTCCCCTTCTCTTCTTCCTTCCTTCCTTCCTTCCTTCCTTCCTTCCTTCCTTCCTTCCTTCGGGTTACAGGTGTGCCCCATCCAGATCTTACCTGCCTTTGAGTCCCACGAGAGCTCTGCCTCCTCCAGGCAGTCTCCCCAGCCGCTCCCACCCACCACTCTTCTCAGCTGTATACTTCTCCTCTCACTTCTGGCCATTTGTTTCCCCCAGAGAGATTTTAATCCCACTGGGCACCAGAACTCCATCATCGGCTTTATAGCATCCTCCTTGACTTCCCTCCTGGATGGAGCATACACCAGTCTTGACTGGTTACCATTAAACAGGATTTCTGGAGTGAGGCCTGCAGGGTTTTATCTAAAGTTTAGGGGTCAGGGTCTCTGAGATATAGAGAATGGGAAGCAAACCATTCACCGGTTGGGCTCTGGGCAACTAGCCCCACCCATCCAAACCCAGGCAGGTTTGCCAGAACAATCAGGCAGGAGTGTGGCTGGCACCTACTGTGGCCCTGATTCCTCTCTCCTTTCTGTCCCACCAGAAGCTCTAAGAAGTCCAGGCAGCTCTGGGGAATTGCCAGCAGGGGGCAAAAACAGAGAGCTGCCCTACCAAGAAGCAGGTTCAAAGATCCAGCAAGGCTGCAAGGCAGAGCGTTCAGGAACATCCCAGCAGCTAGGGAGACTGGAGAATGTTTAAAGCCATCAGTGCCATTCAGAACACATGAGCTGATGCCAACCCGGGAAGAAAATTGTCTGGGGAAGCCGGGAGCAGTGTGTGCCGGGAAATGAATGTATGTAGGAAGGGGCACACAGTCCTCAGTTCTGGGGAGTCAGGAGGAGAACAGCCAGACTGCTTGCTTAGCTTTCCTGTTGGGCAAATCACCAGCAGCAACTCTCACCCCGCTACACACACACACACACACACACACACACACACACACACACACACTTTGGGCAGGCAGCCCAGAATGGGAACGTATGTGACCGATGCAGACCCCCAAGGCTGAGAAGAGAAAGGGCAGCATTCTGTTACTGGGACAGTTCTGAAAAGAAATTTTCATTCCTATCCATTTGAGTGGAAGGCAGTCAGCTTAGATGGGCCCTGGTGGTGAAGGAGGGGCCTCCAGCAGAGAGGAGAGGAGAGGGGCTCTTCCTACCAGAGACTCTAGCATGGAGGGCATCCAGAGCAGAACTCCTACCTCCAGCAGGCAGGTAGCTAGCCTCAGCTCCACCAGACAGCTGAGCCTCGGGAGCCTGGCATATCCCTGTATGTTGCTCACACAGAGACAGAGACCGTGCCTGAATTTTGAGCAGCATGTACTGCCCTTTCTCTTCAAGGAGTTTGGTTGTGGGTGGTGAAGGGGTGAGAGAGCCCAGCGCCTGGTGCCTTTTGTGCTAGGATGCAAAAGAAGCATCTGCTTTAAAGGCGATCAGGTTGTCTCACAGATCTGTAGAAGTCACTGTACCTGTGCGTGACCAAACCACCACCACCCCACCTCGTTGGGAGTTCCTGGGGAGAAATAGCCTATACCTCCAAGGTCCCCTACAAAAATTTAGACTTTGCCAAACTAAGAAGGAAAAACTATCCTTTTTTTCCTCTGTCTGCTGCAAATGGCCACGGAAATGTAGGTTTGGGGGACAACAGCACAGCTTTGGGCATACACATGTATTTATGGTCAGCTTTGCTGCTCGGCATTCCAAGCTGCTGCCCACGTTCACACACACACACACACACACACACACACACACACACACACACACACACACACACGTCTCTATAACTGCACCAGGACAGGCAACGCAGCTGGCGCTGTCCTCTGGCTGGCAGCAGAGATGCCATAGGGCACACCACAGAGGTGTCCCTGCTAAGGGCATAGCTCAGGAAAGCTACCGCCGGACTTGGTGTATCCCACCCCTCAGACTTTCTTACCTCTTGATGTAGCTCTTGCTGTACAGGATCTGCTGAAGCAAGGTCACCAAGGCAAAGGCGCAGATGAAGATGAAGAGCAAAGTTCGATTCCCCAACAAATCCCTGTTGGCGGAGGGGTCTGCGTAGCGCATCCTGGCGGCCCGGCGCCGCGGACGCACTGTGCGGGGCGGGGCAGCAATCACGCGCGCTATGCGGGGGCCCCGGGGGCCCTTAGGAGAACTGCGTGGTCAGGAGGGCAGAGGACTTGGCGGGGCAAAGTTTCCCGCGGGCGCAGTCCCGGCGGCGACAGCAAAACGACAGGGCCGGCCGCGTGGAGATCCGCTGAGCCCCAGGCCTGCCCTCTCGTTGCTGCGGCTTCTGGGCGCCGGTGTCCCGCAGCCGCCGATCTGCCCGTGGAGGGGCGACGGCAGGTGCGGGGACCGGACCGCCCTCCCGCCGAGGTGACGACCAATGGGGATCCGGGCCGGCGATGCTGGGCTGAGACTCAGCCCGATGCGCCGCCCACTCTGGGCTGGCTCGGGATTCGGGGCGCCGGGCGCGTGGGGCCGACCTGGGGACAGCGCATCTGGTCCCCGCGCCCGCAGCCCGGGAGTGCGAAGGTTGGCCTTCGATGCTGCGGAGGCGAGGTGGGCGACGCAACCTCAGGACGCCGGGCCGTGGGAAGGGGGAGGGGCGTAGCGTAAAGAGGCAGGGTGGAATCGGGGTTCGGAGGAGCGCAGACCGCAGAGGCAACCTCGTCGAGACGAGCATTTGCATGCGGTACGCAGGTCACTGAGTCACCGCGGCAGCCGCGTCCTCGTGCGCTGCTGGAGAATCCTCCGTGAAAGCGGAGCAAGGTCAGCCGGGCAGCCCTTCAAGGACGGCGCGCGCGGCCCCTGCATGCTAATGGACTGAGGGACTGTCCCTGGAGCCTTGACTCCCAACTCTGGCTGAGCAGAAATTCAGGGTCTGCCGTCCAGTTCCCCCACCCCACCGCCGCCTCTACCTCTCACCATCCCAACATCTGCAGCTCGCGGCCTTTTGTCAATAACCCTGTTGTCACCCAGACACTGGGACTTTGTCTCATCCTTTGGAACTATTCATAGATCGTAGGTCAACAGCAGGCCGCCTTCGGGTACTACGGTTGCCCAAAGCTGTAAGAAGTCACTGGGTCCAGCAGTGAGCCCTCTGTGCTTCAGTGTAAGCTGGGGAAACCGTCCCCAGAGATGCAATGGGAAACCGTGCTATCACAGAGATCCTAACCTGAAGAATGCCACCCTTACCGGGTTCCTGGCGACTGCCATCCCGACACTGCGTAGGCTTGGGAATCTGTCATGTACAGCGATCCACTACTAGGGCGCCGTTCCCAGAACATCCTAGAACACTCCAGAGGTTCCAGAGTCTGGGCTGCTTTGCACTTCGAACTTGATAAAACTTGAATCTCAGCAAGAAACGCAGCAAGGGTTTAAAAAGTTAACATTTTTGGCCCATGGCTGGCCCTCTGTATGCATAACCAGGGTGAGGTGCATTCAAGAATGTTAGGTTGTAGGAGGAGGTGACTGGAAGGCGGGCAGTGAGTGCGATGTAAAATGATTAAGTAAAAAGTAAATTTTTTAAAAAAGGTGATAGATAAACATCTCTTCAGGCACATTCCTGGGGTCAATTCCACAGGATGGAAACACTCAGAGAATCTGGTTACACTTTAGTTCTAGGAAACTAAATTGGCTTTCAGATCTGTCACTATTCAACCATATGGAAGCGCTTTATAAAACAGAATGGCTAACCCAGGCTAACCCCTCTCTCCAGTACTGTCACTTGTTTCCTTTCATTCTCCCTCACCAGTAGGTACCATTCTGAGAACTGTCTTTGGATGCAAGCTTCCCTGGAGAAAGAACAAACCTGTATTACAGTAACGAATCCAATTATTCCATGAGACTTTTAAAGTGTAGTACATTTACCAAACAAGTATGGACCATCGATATATATGTCGCTGCATTTTCATGAGCTGAGCACAGTGATGTGACCAGAAAATGGCTCAGAAGTCTTCATTACCCCGTTGGGTCTCCTTGTGCTCCTTTATGGCCTCTGCACACCCATGGTTCTGAGGGTCAAACTCTATAAGCATCAGGTTTGCAAAGCCAGGGCTTTTTTTATCCACTAAGCCACCTCACAGAGCCTCCTCTGACTTCCAATACCAAAATAACGAATTTGCTGTTTGTGCATTTCCTGTAAATGTAAATGTGTCTGGTTTCCCTTGCTCATGGTCAACTGTAAAGTCCACCCATGTCATTGTTCATGGCAGGGGAGTCTCATGCTCACACACACACACCTTCCCCCAGTTACTCAGCTTGAGTGTTTATTAGCACAGGTGCTGCTGCACATAGGGGTTTCTGTATGTGATCAGCCAGAAAACAGCTGACTGGCGCTCTCTCTCTCTCTCTGTCTCTCTCTCTCTGTCTCTCTGTCTCTCTGATCAGTGGTTGTTCTCTAAGGCCCTGATCACCGGTCCTTGAAGAGAACTGGGCTCTGCCTTGGAGGTGATTTGAATCATGAAAGGAATTGATTCAAGACAGCACTTGCTTGTTGATGGCTTTGAAGATAGAGGAAGCTCTTGGCAGAGAGCTCAGATGTCCTCTCAGAGCAGAGATCGGCTCCTGGCCAAGAGCCAAGAACCACACAAAGAAGAGTGAATTCTCACAACAACCTCAAGAAGCTTCAAAGAGGGTCCTGAGCTCCAGCTGCCCTGACCTTGATTTCAGTCTTTGAGTCTCATAAAGAGAGAGAGAGAGAGAGAGAGAGAGAGAGAGAGAGAACCCATGGGGCTGGAGAGTTCAGTTAAGAACAACTGGCTGTTCTTCCAGAGGACATGGGTTCAATTCCCAGCACCCACATGGAAGCTCACAACTGTAACCCCAATTCCAGGGGATCCAACACTCCCACTCAGATATGCCTACAGTCAAAAAGCCTATGCTCATAAATTAAATCATTTTAAAAAGCATAAAATTTAAAAAGAGAGACACCCCAGCAATACAGATTGAGGCTATATGTGTGCTCCTTATGATACTAAATGTGTAGTCCTTTCGCAATGGACAAAATGTATACAGTATAAAGTTAGAGATTGTGCAATCTTTCTAATGTACAGGACTACAGCATAGCTTTTTGTTTTTAAGAACTTAATAAGACCCAGTGTGCCTGTTAGGCAAGCATTATACTACCGTACTACTACATGGCCACACTATCACTACTACATGAACACACCATCACTATTACATGGCCAGTGCTATCACTACTACATGGCCAGCACTATCACTACTACATGGCCAGTGCTATCATTTCTACTGTTGACATACATCTGGCAGCTGCTGCCATGATCCATTCCAAGACTTCTCTCTGATGAATGCGTGCATGTGTGTCAACTGGGCATCTGCGTTTGGAAGAGAAATTGTTCACTCGGATAGTGTGCTCAGCTTCAGTGACTACTGCCAAATGGTTTTCTGAAAGGGACGTGTTTTTAAGAAGATATTTATTTTGTCTTGCCATCACCAACCAAAGTGACATGAGCATCACCTTCTGACCTACCAGGGAAAATAAGAGCACCGAGATAACTGAGAGACAATGGCAGACCCAGACATCCTTACTCTCTGTTACTAGCATGGATCTGTAGAAAATGAGATTGGTGCAGGTGATGGGCACAGGTGAGACTTTGTGACAACACGTAAGGGGTGGGTCTCCATCACTTGACACTGCGAAAGGCCAGAAATAATCTGGTACATGTCTGCTGACACTGCTCCTCTAACCCAATGGCATTTGAAATCCGATTTCTTCAGATCAAATCAAAGAGTTATATTTAACCCACTAGACTTGTCTTGCAAGTCTAGTGGAATCAGAGACCTAAGGTCATGAAATGAACAAGTTTGAAATCATCGATGCTATGAGCAGTGCGGAGCCAAATGATACCCTAGGCCAATAAAGCTCTGGTTATAGATCTGCAGCTAACAGTCGGATGGACTTAGCAAACAAAAGAGTAAACACGTGGCTAAGTGATCGCAATGCCAGATTCGGCAAGCACCATTTTATATTGTAATTGCCGGGAATGGGGACAGCTGCATCATTGTTTAAAACACACACTCATGCACAATTAAGCCAGGAACAAATGTCAACACTGGCACAATCTGCTAACTTACTGATAAGGGATGGGGATTACTCATGCTGTGAGCACTGTCTCCAGATAAAATAGAACAGCTTGAAAGGAGGAAAGACCAAGCAGAACTTAGCTGGCTTATTTCCTGTGGCCCAACCACAGCCTGCCAGATTATGTAAGTGACATTCCACGCATGTGTTCAAGGCATGTGTGACAAGTGTGTGCTGCTCTTGTGCCTCTTACATTTGTGTTAACGAGTTAGACCTTTGAAGGCTGCTCTTGGCTTCCGGAGAGTGTTTGTGACGAAAGCATCTGTTACCATGTGAGCATAAATGCTCCCGTTACAGCCTCATAATCTACAGAGCTAGGCTAACAACCTGAGTTCTGGTCCTGGGTTTTACATCATCCATCGTGATATTTAATCACTTAGCATTGTGTACTGGAGCTATAATTTCTACCCCTTGTTCATTGCCCCTATGAAGTACATAGACATCATTTCTAATCCTGAACCTTCCTGCTGCGCCACCTCCAACTCCAGAAGCTCTTCCTTCCCACCTTCCAGCAGTCAACCAACACATCAGAGTGCAAAAAGGTTCTGGCCCATCTCAAGTTTGCCACATTCTTGTAGTTAGCCAGGCACAGGCTCGCTGTGGGATAAGGTCGTTTGGGTCCTGCTTAGATGACGTGGGAGCTAAATGGAATGCCAAACCTCCTTCACTCATCTTAAAGACTGGGTCCTTGGAAGGAAAGATGGCATCTGTTTGTGCCTTCACAGGAGATTAGCATGCAGTGAGGAAGTTGGGTGAATAAGCCTTTAGGATAGACCAGTGGGGGTAGTTGGGAGGAGTGGTGGGACTGCACAGAAGGTGTCTGTCTGGAGGAAGTGACTGGGGCTTGCACAGGATAGGAAAGGATGCTCAGTCAGGTGCAGACAATGCTCTAGGTGAGAGCATGAGGTGAATAGAGGCTCCAGCAGGGGCTGTGGCATTGCTGGCTCCATGCATCTTAGAGATGAGGTTGGTGGGTGGGCCAGAGGCAGAATCTTGGGAGCTGGGACTCCACCCATGGACTACTGCAAAACTGCATCTTAGCTATCCATGCTTCAAGCTGATGGACTCTTGTCTGAGATATGGAAGGCTCTTAGTCTTCTAGTCCCTACAGGCATTGGGCCTCACTCCTGGCATTCAGTCCCTCGCCCTATCAGCAGGCAGTACTAAGCAACCTAAGACTCCATCCTTTGCCTTCTTCCATGGAAGCAGGAGAAGAGGAGTGAAATATGATCACTGTTTTGTAAAAGCTGTCACCTTATTAAGTGTCTCATCATTCAATTCATTTGAGATCCATGGCAGGAGGTTAAGCGTGGCTAGGGATGGTCCTCTAAAGAATTACGCAGTTCTTAGAGCTTGTGTATGCTGTGCACTGTCCCCACCTTCTGGGATTCTGTCCTCCAGGTTGCTGGTACAAGTTGATGCTCTTCTCTGCTTTTCCAATCTCCCCACTTGGGAGAGACTCTGAGAAGTCTCATCTAATGCCTTGATGGAGGGACTGAAGCTGGAGTATCATTTGAGAACGTCGTCAACATTGCATCCCATTCGAATTGTGTTTCCAGCGCTGTAGAGGAATATACACACAACTGACATCCTAATCACAGCCTCAGGTATTTTCAACTACTAAGGCTGGTTTTCCCATAGATTTTCTAACAGAAAATTGATTTTCTAACAGAATTAAAGGGAATGGAAATAGAATTTGTTGTTCTGAAATTTTCTTGCCTCTTATGAGCCAATACTCCAGACCAATGTGCTCTGCCTGAGAACCTAGGCAGAGGCTCCGGTCGGTCAGTGACATGTGTGGTCATCAGTTTGACAGTCCAGCTACGATATGAGGTCACCCTGACTCATCCTCACGAGCCAAGTAAACAAGGAAAAGTAATAGAAACCAGCACGATCTCAGAAAGACCAGATGCTAAGTGCCACACATCTCATGAAACACAGTTTCCATAGCCAGTGTCTCACTAAGTTGCTCTAATGTGGAAGCATGGCCAACCCACAAGTGGAGCTGGCCTATGGGCTGGGTTGCAGCCGCCACTCCACAGTGGGATATGCAGAGCCTGTGCACAGTCCTAGCCTGGACAAAACAAAAGGCCTTCCCTTGGTTTATACATTGTCTCCATAAAGGCTCAAATGAATCATAACATATGAACCTATTGTCACTACCAACCCGTCAGATTTATTTAGCCTGTGTTGGACCTGGAGCTCACAGTGTGACACTTATATGCATAAATGACCCTCTGACTGTGACCTACAGTCTCATAATACTTGTCTCTGGTCACCATGGGTCACAGGGCAAGTGTTCATTTGGTTGTTTGATATGACTCCACCTTCCTCCTTGGAGACAATAGACTCTTGAGTCCTGAAGACCAGAGTCAAGCCTCAGAGCGGGAGCCACAGGGAAATTAATTAGCACATTAGGTGTGGTGGATACTTGTGATTTTGGGAAGTTGATTGAGGAGGTGCTGAAAGACTGACTCTCACATGCGTGGTTATAATCACCAAACTCACGGTGAGGTAATAAGCCAGGGCAGCCTCCTTGCCTAGGGTAGAGACAAATTTCTTTGTTGACTGAGTGCCCTGATGTTTGACTCCAAAGGCTGTGACAAGGCTGGGGGAAGTGGCCAGTGGTGTCGCACACCCTGAGGAGCACTGAGAACCATAGTGCAGGAATAAAAGCAGCTTGTCAGGGCCAAATGTGACCTTAGATGGGGGAAGTCTTCTCACTCATGTACACTCAGCAAAAGGGTGACATTGGCCAGGTGTCCACTGTTCTTCCCTCTTCCTTCCAGCTTCACACTCAAGCTCTCCGATCTCTGCCGACTCTTCAGTGTTCTCAGTCCAGCCTGAACCGTGGCTGCTTTTCTTCCACCAAAACCTTGCTGCATGAGTCTTGCCATCCCACCTTCTCGGCCAGGTCAGAAGCCTGCTGTGGCATATGGGCTGTGGGCAGGGCGCAGGCTCAAGTGCCAAGCCTGGCGCTGACATGGACTGGCTGTCTGTATCAGTTAACACTAGACTTGAGGAACTTTGGAATTCTACCTAAATATCTTCAGATTTTTAGCAGATATCATTTGCATAGATGTGAATGAGAGCCACATGAATTTGAGAGCAAATTTAAAATACATTAGGACTCAATCGCATGATGTTCAAAATTACAATAGGACTCAATGATTCTTTTCTTTGTAACCTTTGTAAAAAGTAGAACATATGCTCCAAAGAGTACCTCAATCCTGATGCGTAGCTAGCTCTCTGTGAATAATCATAGCATGAAGATGACCATGTAAGAAAAACAATGAAGGAGAGAAACCGCCGGCACCTGCAGCCCCTCGTCTTCCTCCAGGCTCAGGTGCCATATTGAACTCTTTGACCTCTGCTATTCTTCCGGGCCCGGTGTCTTCAGTGGTACACCCTGGGCCACCTCAGGAAACACACAGTGGAAAGAGCATGTACTTTGGAGCCTACCTCCAAAAGTCTCTCTCGCCTCTACCACTCACTAGTTTTGAAGATCTGATAAGATGTATGATCTCCCTGATGGTCTCTGAGTACAGTCCTGGGGGACAACTGTGCAGTCCACTTCCCACAGGACAGGGAGTAGCCACTGAAGTTTCCCATACATGCTATGAGGACCTCTAAATCCCTGTATGGGAAGTCACAGGTTGCCTCTGTGATTCACACAAGGGAAGGATGGCTCGTCTGTTCTCAAACCCTAGTCATGACAGGTTGGAAGTGGTTTGGGGGCTCTGGTGCTGTTGAGTGTGACCCAGAGGTGATGAGACCAAGGAAGGGATTCAGAATTACCTACAGTCCCAAGGACATCTGAATGCAAGTTTGGGCCAGAGTGCTGGTCCTTAAAAGAGATTATTTTCATTAATATTTATCTCAGCCTTGCTAGGATGTTTCCTAAACAGACATATAAATGCCAGCCTTATGACACTTGCTAATAAAAACCAAATCCTTTGGCTTGATTGGGTTGCAGTGGTGCCTAATAATAGCTGCAGAGGCAGATGGGTGCTTAGCCGAATATGTGGGACACTCAGGGACAAGAGAATGTAGAGCAGCCAGAGCCAAGGGCAGCATGAGCAGTTAGGGCAGAGGACAGTCTAACCTGGGGCTGAAAGCAGCATTTGTAGGCAGTGGAGGCCGCATCAGCAAAACCAGGGAAGAACATGCTGTCACATAATAAACATATTGGACAGCGACTATGGAACGGAACATCCTGGTGTATTTTGACGGTTTAGAGGAAAGCTCTTTACCCCTTCCAGATATTTGATTAGATGGCAGTCAGGTCTCTGCTTGTTTTAGAAAAACAAACCCAACAATTTCTTAACTCTGGGCAGAGAAGCCTGAGGAATACATCCAGAGCAGAAGGTTCCTTGCTCTCTTTATGGAAGGCTGGCTAAGGGGAGGGACAGCCTGAGTCTGCTTGTCCACAAGGCAGCCTCCTCAACAGCCATGGAATCTTCATCACATCACAACTCCAAGTCTTGTCCATGAGCTGAGAAGTGTGCACCGCAGAGGTGAGGTTGCCCTCCCTATGCACAGGGAATGGCTGGGTACTGGCTGGTTTTGGGTGTCAACTCGACACAGGCTGGAGTTATCACTGAGAAAGAAGCTTCAGGTGAGGAAATGCCTCCATGAGATACAACTGTAAGGCATTTTCAATTAGTGATCGAGGGGGAAGGGCCCCTTGTGGGTGGTGCCATCCGTGGGCTGGTAGTCCTGGGTTCTATAAGAAAGCAAGCTGAGCTGGGCGGTGGTGGCACAGGCATTTAATTCCAGCACTGGGGAGGCAGAGGCAGGCAGATTTCTGAGTTCAAGGCCAGCCTGGTCTACAGAGTGAGTTCCAGGACAGCCAGGGCTACACAGAGAAACTCTGTCTCAAAAAAACCAAAACCAAAACCAAAAAAAAAAAAAAAAAAGCAAGCAAGCAAGCTGAGCCAGCCAGGGGAAGCAAGTAACATCCCTCCATGGTCTCTGCATCAGCTCCTGCTTCCTGACCTGCTTGAGTTCCAGTCCTGACTTCCTTTGGTGATGAACAACAGTGTGGAAGTGTAAGCTGAATAAACCCTTTCTCTCCAACTTGGTTCTTGGTCATGTTTGTGCAGGAAGAGAAACCCTGTGTAAGACAGGCTGAGTGTTCCCTGGGCGAATCCATTTAGTCATGATAATTTCATGAACATAGAGCTGTGACTATATCTGACACATAAAGACTCCAGGGTCACCTCTGGCCTAGGACTCAGTAACAGCTACACAACGGAAGAAAGACATCACAAAGGCGAGCTCCTTCTGCTGGTTCCCCTTCCTATTCTATCATTTCAATGTCTTCCTCTCCCATGTCACCCCAGAGCTCACATGGCCATCCTGCTCTAGCTCACGTTACTGGCCCATATTAACGAAGAGCAGAGGCTGTACTAAGCATTGATCTGGCATGGCTGGTCTGCATCCACAGTGACTTCACCATGAGTACTGCTCCTATGCTGCTCCTAGCTAGAGACAGACATGTCCGCCGCTCTCCGACATTCCTGACCCAAGCCCTCATGACGCTTTTGCATGCAACATGGCTGTCCATCCAGGCATCCTGTTGCTTTCCTACACTGTTGTTCAGGGAATGCTGGCCGGGAGTCTTGTCTCTTCCCCTCCCTGCCTCCAGCCTTGGACTTCCCTTTCATCCATCCAAGCTCCATCCCTGCTCAGGTGAGCAAAGGCAGGTTGTTTCCACACCAACACAGTGCCACCATGTGGCCAGCAAAAAGGACTGGAGAGCTAAGAAATGACAGCTTCACACATTCTTATGAAAGCCCACTTCTAAACTAGAGCCTTCTCTAGGGAACTCAAGGCCCCAGGCAAGAAGGCACTCCTGTTCTCCATCAGCCCCACGCCTTTCCTCAGATGGGCCACCGAATGGAGAAAGCTCAGCGTGACATTCTATCAGCTTGGCCCCCTTGGGTGACAGGTCAGTCTCCATGTTTAGTCCCCAGGCTTGTAGGAATACCATCCTGGAACACAGTCCCCCTCAAAGAAAGGAAAACTACTTTGTAGAGAATGTCAGTACTTCTTGAGCTGAGGGACAGTGTCTACATTCTTACTGGATGTCCCTGACACTCCTTGCTGTTGCCTAGATCTGGAGACTCCTGACTGAGGTATGAAGGTGATTTTTAAGTAGAGGGGAGGGAGGGGAGGGGAGGGGAGGGGAGGGGAGGGGAGGGGAGGAGCGTGGGCATCTGAAGTCCACCCAAGCCTTCTGCACAGTCTCTGGAACTGCCTACCATAAGCCTACCCACCAGGCCTGGCAGTCTCTGTCCCCCTTGCTCCCACTGGAGCTAATGAGGCTGTGGATCAGGAAACCACTTGGAACCTTGTGTGAAAAGTCAGACTTGAAGATTGCTATAAAAAGAAGCAGAAGTAACAAATGTGACTTTTCACTTGTCTTTTACTCCATCGAATTTTGCACACACATCTTCTAACAGCTACACTCACATTTGCAGTCACTTCCTCCAATGTACTTGATTAAAATAAGGCTTCCCAGGATCAGTCTTGCAACCACATGAAGAGGGTACCTGCTCCAGGACTAGGGTTGAGCACAAAGTGTCCAGCTTGGCTCATCATGTCCTGCCTATTCTCAAGTAGTGCAAGGCAGCGCTGAGTGAGGAGACCTGGGGATCTCACCTGGAAGATACTGGACACTCCTGAGGACAAGCTGAGCTACGAGCACAAGGGAAAATGCATGGAGAGAGCCCCTGACAGAGACGGCGACTACATTCTGTTGAACAAGTTGTCAGTATGCTATGTGGCATGGGCTTTCCCTCTCTGAGCCTCAGATCCCTTATCTTTAAAGTAGGGGATTTAAGGGCCTTTCCAGTGCTGGCTTCATGGCTAAGGCTCTTCCACATTCATGACAATATTAAATCAGTTTCTTTTGCCTCCTACAGCAACTTAAACTTGGCTTGCCCTTGACATAGGTACCTACTGGCTCGATGCCTGGCTTTATCTAAGAACTTTGGACTTCTTCCAGCCCCCAGGGCCAATAGCTGCTCTTAAGTTTGTTCTTCACCCTGACTTCAAGCACTCCTGAATACCAATCTCATGTCTTTAAATCCTTCATTGTGGGACTCGAGAGATGAATCAGTGTGGGCACTACTCTTGCAGAAAACGGAGTTCTGATCTCAGTACTCACTCTCAGAACCACATAAACTCCAGCTGCAAGGGACTCAAGGACTCCTCTGGATATCCCAGTCACTGCAGCTACGTAAGCACACACACACACACACACACACACAGATCACACAGAGAGACACATATAGACACATAGAGATCACCACACACACACACACACACACACACACACACACACACACACACACACCTATTCATACTGTTTCTGAGAGAACCCTAACACACTGAGTAACTCAGCTTCCTCATTTATGTGATCCAGAGGCTGACGAATCTGTGAGGAAGAGAGTTAGAAAGCACGAGCATACTCACCAGGATTCTTGCCTTTCCCTTCCTTAAGAGACATCTGTTTGAGCACTTTTCCCCTCATGGTACCACTAATTCCCTTTCATTGTTGATTTGTAGTTGTATTTAGTGACCAGTAATAAAAAGACAGATGGCAGAATACACACACACACACACACACACACACACACACACACACATTAGATGATAGATTGCTGATAGCTGATTGGTGATCTGGGTACTTTTATCAAATATATGTGACTTGTAAAATTTCCTCTCAGAATACAGTACATAGTTTAACTTTTAATGCTGTTTTTAATTATAAGAAAAATTTCATTTTGGTAAAGTCAAGTCTATCTTTTTTTCTCATAATTCCTTGGAACGTTTGTATCCTAAGGAATCTCCTAAAGTTTTACAAACACATCTCTGGTATTTTCTTGGAGAAGCTTTACATACTTACCATTTGCAGATATATGATGTGTGGTATAAGGCAGAGGTTGGATCTCACTTCTCTCCCATAAGAATATCTACCTTCTTCCAATACCATCTACTGATATCCCCACCACCACCACCACCAAGTTGGCACTTTTGTTGAAAACCAAGGTTACTACATATATGGATTAATTCTGAATTTAAAGTTTTATTTGATTGATCTACTCAACTACAGATATGCATTAACAGTTTCTAAATATAGCTTTCTAGTATGTCTTGAAATCTGGAAGTATACATCCTCAAACCTTAATCTTTGAGATAATTTTGGTATCACTTAATGAATTTGTAGAGTCTGATAGAATTCCAGGAATTTTATTTAACAATGTCAGATTTTACCCATATTGTCTTTAAAATGATGGGATTAGAATGTGTATATATTGATGTATCTATGCATCTGTCTGTCCATCCATCCATTTATTCATTTATTCTTTAATTTTTCTCAAATAATGGCTTCTTATTCATTCACTTGAATCTCGGGTTGGCTTCGAACTCGAGATGTAGGTGAAGACAGCCTTGACTTCTAAGTCTCCTGCTTCAGTATCTCAAGTGCTGAAATTGCAGGTGTTCACAATCACATCTGATTTATGCAGATCAGGGATCAAGCCCAGGACTTCATGCATACTAGACAAGTACTCTACCAACTGAGATACACCCCTGGCCCAATTTCTTGAACACTTCTATATAAAATATTAAGAGAGTGCAAGGAGTTCCCACATATTTTGGACTCAAGTTTCCCCATCACAACTCAGATTTGTATACTGTACCTGTAAAAATGAATGAACCAACATTAACACGTTGATGTCATCTACAATCCAGAATTTACTCAACACTGACCTCAAGTTCTGAGATCTCATCTAAGACTCATTAGTCTTCATGTCTCCTCAAGAGCCTCTTGACTTGCCGTTGTACGACTTCAGGAGCCTGGAGGAGCACTGGGCAGGCATCGTGGCAGAATGCCTTTCAGTGAAGACTCCAGAGATGCTCTTCTCATGGTTCTACAGGGCATTTAGTGGGATAAGATGCTGCCTTCATAACAAGAGCGTGTAAGAGCAACACTACTACTAATTACTGTTAATTTTGACCTTGATCACCTGGCAAAGCTTTCCTCTATAGAGAGACTTTCTACCCTTTCCATGATATATTCTTGGGAAGGAAGTCACTATACACAATCTTCTTAAAGAATGTATGTTTTCCACATCCTTCAGGTTTTATCACTACATAAACTATCTGGAAGCTTGCATGGAAGAATTGTCTCATCTTCCATTTACTGACTCATTAATTTGATCACTTATATAGCTCAGTATGGACTCCCAGTGCTTATAAAACTTAACCATAGCCTAATACTAATTTGTAGATCTTCCTGTGTTTATTCTATTTGATGCCTGTAGGTGTTGTTAAGGGGAGCGGCATACCTTCATTAACACACTCTTCCATTTTGTTTTGTTTCCCTTTCATCTTGTTTTAAGACAGGGTCATCTGGAACTCCTAATCCTCCTGCCTCTGTGTCCTCAGTGCTAAGATGATAGGCATGTGCCACCATGTCCAGCTTAGCATTACTTATCTTTCCAGTGCTGAGATGCTTCTAGCTCATGTATTTCCTGCTGCCACTCTAGAATCCGCCATATTTCCAAAGAGTTCTGGCTCCTATTATTGGAGAATGCTTTAGAAACCCAAATCTCACCACGCTGTGTGCTTACCAGTAGGAGAAGCTGCTACTCAAATGGAAATTCCATTTTCCTTGATAATTCCTTGCTAGTATACAGAAAATGTAGACACATACTTGTTAATGTGATTCACTTATTAGTTCTGAAGGTTTCTTGTTTAGGGTTTTATACATAAACAGTCATATCATCTGTATAACAAGAGTTAAACATTCCTCCTTTAGAGCCCCCTTTCTCTTGTCTCTTTCCATTTGCTTGGTCTTATAGAACTCTAGCCTAATGAGTAATGGTATTAAACATACATTTTTGGAATTAACAAGTGTATATTTATTATACAACATGTATATAGAGAAATTTGTTGAGGTGTCACAGACTTTAAAATACAAAAAATAAAAAATATATCATATTTGCTTAGTATTTTTTGATGGATGAGGTTATGCCCAATTCCTTCATAAATGTTCTGATAAAATACTATCTCTTTGTTCCTAGAAGTTAACATTGCCAATTTGTATTGGTTAATATTATATATAATGCAAAGAATAAAGGTCAGCAAAGATTTAAAAAGAGTAAGACAAAATATATCCGAATGTTAAAAAAACAAAACTATGGCAGGGCAGTGGTGGCGCAAGCCTTTAATCCCAGCACTTGGGAGGCAGAGGCAGGCGGATTTCTGAGTTTGAGGCCAGCCTGGTCTACAAAGTGAGTTCCAGGACAGCCAGGGCTACACAAAGAAACCCTGTCTTGAAAAACCAAAACCCAAACAAACAAACAAAAAACACACACACACAAAAAAAAACCCAAACAAACAATGTGTATAAGAGAGAGTAGGAAGAACAGAAAAAGCTTCTGCCCATGAGTCACTGCCATCTAAAACTTAAGCTGGATGTAGAAAAAGGGTTGTGGGGAATAGTATCAAAATGTTAAACAAGATTCTTAAATACTACACACACACACACGACTTTTTTGTGTTTCAGGAAACAGTTTCCCACTGGGAATTTGCACTGGGCAGCTTGTAGGCTTAGTTACTGCAGTTAGGTGTAGGGTTTGAAAGGGTACGTGAGCAACAAGAGTAGACTGTCCCAGGAGGGTTGGCAAGTGTGCTTTCTTAGAACAGCTTGCACTGGGCAAGTTTTCACACTCAAAGGACAGGCCTCTGAGTAAAACTGGCTGAGGCGGTATTTTTTGTTAACTCCCCCTCCCCCCCAATCTCTCCTTTTCTGTGGAGTACCTAGTTTGAAGCTTGGTCTTTTTTTTTTTTTTTTTTTTTTTTTTTTTTTTTTTTTTTTTTTTTTTTTTTTTTTTTTTTTTTTTTTTTTTTTTTGGTTGTTGTTTTTTGGGTTTTGTTTTGTTTTTTGGTGAGACAATTGATCTTGTCCTCAATTGCTTGCTGAGCTATTGTCAGTGTAAAAGTCTTCTAGGACATTGAGTCACAGCTTCATGGGACTCTTTCTTCCCTTTTCTTCCCTTGCTCCACATTGAGACTCACCTTCTTTGTATATTCTAGTTGCTCCTCCAGAGTCCAGGCTTGAGTGTAACTATATACTTTTTCCCTACCTGCCTCACCAGCTCTTGTTGGATCAGACTTCTTGTTCTCTTTTTAAACATCCAACGTTTGTTTTGTTCCTCTAGTGTTGTTTTTCTGAAGAGAATGTTTCAGGTAATCATCAGCGTGTACTTTTCCCAGCTCTAAACACGGAATCTTTCCTTAAAGAGATTTTTATGGTTAAAATAAGCACTTGGCTACTTTGGGTCATTGAGTATGGGGACAGGTGGCTTCTAAGTTCACAGGGTGTCAACTCCAAGATGACTCATCTGGAGGCTTCAGATAGCTTCCTAGTAGACTGCACATTCCTCGGAATCAATTATTTGGTTGAGAGAAGTGATCCTGCATGCACATGTGTTTTGTTTTGTTTGAGACAGGGTCTCACCATGTAGTCCTAGCTGGCCTATACAGAGAAGGCTGGTCTCAAGCTCACAGAAACCTACCTTCTGCCTTTCAAGTGCTGAGACTAAAGGCATGCACCACTATACCCAGCCTCTTTTATATCTACTCATATATTGTATTTTATATATTTTTGGAGGAAAGTGGAACTTTTATATTTTCTTCCAATTTCTACCTCATCCATTTTACTCTAATGTCTATAAAGATGGGATTTTATTGAAAAGGTCAGTATACCTGCTTAGATATTTAAGACATTGATCTAAGAAATCTTTCTGCTTAATAACAAAAACATAGGAGGCGCTTCCTTTGCTTTTCTTCTAAGTGTTTCATGACTTTATGTATTACATTTAGGTCTATGATCCATTTTGTTAATAGTTTCCTTCAGTCATTATACTTTGATAGCTGACATGTCTAAGATCCCCTTTTAACTGTTTGCTTGGATACACTACCTTTTGGTTTAGTAGACCTTTTAGAGCAGTTTTACAGCTGTAATAAAATTAAGGGCCCAGTCCACATGCATGCACAGCTTCTACCACTGTTAACACTGGACCAAGTGTTATGTAGATTACAGTCAGTGACTTCACATAACCCTAAGTTCATAGTTTACATTAGGGTTCTCGGTTACTCTTTAATGATCTTTGACAAACGTGGGTCCTATGACCTATCACAGCATCATAATTCTGTTGTCCTCAAAACCCTGTATCCTCTGCTTCTTCATCCCTCTGCCCCACTACCCCTGATCAACAAGCCCCTTTTCACTGTAAACTTTTGCCTGCTCTAGTTTGCCATATAGATGGAACCACATAGTGTATGGACTTTAATGACCAGAGTAATTCTATTACAATTTTTGTGTGTGCATGGGAGTGTGGGGGATAGTACGCAGCATGCCAGTGCACATGCAGGACATGAGTCAGAGGACAATTGAGGGAGTTGGTCCTCTTTCCACTGTGTGGGTCCAAGGGATCTGATAAGGTTTGTCATGAGGTGATCAGGTTGGTGATAGGTGTCTTTTCTTGTTGAGCCATCTTGCCAGTCAACCTTCTTTTTCTTTTTGTGTGCTGTATATGTGTACATGTTTGTATTCATGTGTGAGGCTGTTTATGTGCCCAGAGGCCAGAGATGGTGTAGCTCTCAACTTTCCTAATGCTACAACCCTTTAATATAGATCATGTTGTGGTGACCACCAAACAACACATGCATTACTATTTCATAACTGTAATGTTGCTACTGTTACAAATCATAATGTAAAAATCTGATATGCAGAATATCTGCTATGCAATGCCCAAAGGGGTCAAGAGGTTGAGGACTGCTGATGTACACTATTCCATTGAGGCAGGGGTTCTCTTTTGGAGCTCAAACTTTTAGCTAGGCTGGCAGACAGCAATTCTCAAAAATCCTCAAGTCTCTGGGCTCCACAGCACTGGTGTGATAAGTGTACAGAAGCCCAGCTTATTATCTGGGTGATGGGACCCAAACGTAGGTCCAAATGGTTGTGTAACAAGTAGACTGAAGCACTTTTGCTATTTTTCTATAGACTGATGAAATAAATTTTTCTATTGTTTTTTTCTTTTTAATGAACAACACTTCCTCCACACATACGTACCCATTCATCTACTCAAGGACACCTTGTTTGCTTTCAAGTGTTGACAGTTTCTAACAAAGTTTCTGTAAATTTCCATATTGAATTTTTGCAACATGTGCTTTTTAAATTTGTGTAAACACTAAGGAAAATAGTGGCTATGGTCATATGGTAAGAGCATTCTCAATTTTCAAAGAAACTAACAAACCAACGCAACTATAGCTACAACCAGCTGTAACTCCAGGTCCAGGGCATCTGATGCTTTTATGGATTCCTTGATCACCATACACATAAGTAGCACACACAGGAGAAAAAAGCCATACAGAATACACATACACAAACATACGTACAGGAACAGTATTTAAACTGTTGGACAACTGTTCAAAATTTCTTATCACCTTTAGAGGCAGTTAAAATATTTTCCCCAAATTAAACTCCACAATGTATCAGTAGAAAAAAAAAGACATTTTATGCTTATCTTTATTCGTTCACTCACTTACTGACTCTTAAGAGCATTAACAGCTGTTTTCAACTACTTACTGAATTCTGTACCTTGCATAAGAAAATTTTGTGTAAATACCTTGCTGAATTTCTTTTGCTCCTTTTAGAAAACTTAGAGCAACTTAAGGAAGAAAGGGTTTATTCTGGCTCTTATTTCCAGGGGCTATGTCATCATTATCAGGGTAGGCATGCAGGCTAAATCAATCGCTGGTCACAGTGTATCCACATCAGGGAACGGGGTGACAAGTGAGTGCCATGCTCAGCTAGCATGCTCCTTTTCACTTGGTCTGAGATCTCAGTCCACAGAATGGACTAGCTAAATAATTCCTAATAAATGCCCCTGGCACTGTGATTTGTTTGCATGGTAATTCTTTTTTTTTTTTTTTTTTTTCTGGTTTTTCGAGACAGGGTTTCTCTGTATAGCCCTGGCTGTCCTGAAACTCACTTTGTAGACCAGGCTGGCCTCGAACTCAGAAATTCGCCTGCCTCTGCCTCCCGAGTGCTGGGATTAAAGGCGTGCGCCGCCACGCCCGGCTGCATGGTAATTCTAAATCATATTTTTCACTCCTACACTCTGAGGAAAAGAGCATATGGATAAGGAAAAACAATTGGTAAAGTGGAACCTGGTTAAAATAAAAATTAGTAAACTATAGTAAGTTTATTACATGAAAAACAAATTGATCTTGTATCACACTAATGAGTTCAAAACCAGGTTACTTTTTTTTTTTTAACTACTTTTATTAGATATTTTCTTCATTTACATTTCAAGTGTTATCCAGCTAGTTCCCTATATCCTCCCCCCTCCCGGCCCTGCTCCCCTACCCACCCACTCCCACCCCTTGGCCCCTGCGTTCCCCTGTATTGGGGCATATAAAGTCTGCATAACCAAGGGGCCTCTCTTCCCACTGATGGCCA
>LR749553.1:1557399-1687617 GCA_902729485.2 Mus minutoides
TTAAATTCGAGGTTCAAATGAATACAACTGACACATACTTTGGTACACTGGATCTGTTAATGTATTATCTGCTGTTGCTGCCTCACTACTCTATCTGGTCAGATGCATTCATAGTCCTCATCAAAGTAGAAAACAGTATTTGGGCTAAATTGAGAGCCAGGTAAACAAACGAGCACCATTTATTTCAACCCAGACATTATAATCCATTATTTGTTGGCTACTTCTCCAAGTTAAAAGAATAGCTTTTAAATAGTTGCTGAATAGTTTGCATTCTCAAAAATGGCAAGGCTCCCTGTGCTGGATAGTTTTAGATCAGCTTTATTGTCATGTGAAAAGAGGGAATCTCAATTAAGAAAATGTCTCAATAAGATCAGGCTGTAAGCAAGCCTATAGGGTATTTTCTTAATTTGTGGTTGATGGAGGGCCCAGCCCATTGTAGATGGTGCCACCTCTGGACTGGTAGTCCTGGGTTCCGTTACGAAAGCAGGCTGAGCAAGCCATAAGGAGCACGCCAGTAAGCAGCACCCCTCCAGGATCTCTGCATCAGCTCATACTTCCAGGTTCTCGCCCTGCTTGAGTTTCTGTCCTGATTTCCTTCGATGAACTGTGATGTTGAAGTGTAAGTCAAATACACCCTTTCCTCCCCACAAGTTTCTTTGGTCATGGTGTTTCATCACAGCAATAGAAACCCTAACCAGAAAACAAAGACTCTATAAACCCCACTTTACAAAAGGAACCTGAGTCACAGGGAAACTTGGCAAAACTCCCAAGTGATAGAGGCATCTTTCAGACAGACAGGCTGGCACAAAGTACACAGCACACCAATACCATATATTTTGAATTACAGAACACATACTTTCAGCTTAGTTTATGAGTGGGTCTCTGACATTTGTGCCTGCACTTCACGTTCTTTTTCTTCCATTGGGTTATCTTGCCTAGCCTTGATGTAATGTTTTTTGTTTTATATCGTATTTTATTGTTATGTTTGGTTGTTATTGCATAAGTTTGTTCTTCTATTGAGAGACAGTAGAGGAAAAAATATAATCAAGATATATATCAAGAAAAGAATATTTTCAATAAACTAAAAAATTCAAAAAGGTTAACTCATGATGAGTCAGTTACAAATTTAAGTTAAAATGATAAAACTCAGGAAATACAAATAATTAATTATTGTACTGCTTAGGGTTTGATTGTTATGATAAACACTATGATCAAAAAACAACTTGGGGAAGAAAGGGTTTATTTCAGCTTACAATACCATGTAACAACAGTCTATCCCCGAGAGTAGTCAGGGCAGGAAATCAAGGTAGGACCCTGGACACAGAACTGAAGCAGAATCCATGAAGGAGTGCTGCTTACTGACTGCTATCCATGGTCTGCACAGCCTGCTTTCTTATGAAACACAGAACTACCTGCCCAGGAGTGACACCACTCACAATGGGCCAGGGTAGTCACATAAATCATCAACCACAGACTTGCCTACAGACCAATTGTATTGAGGCATTTTCTTGATTAACACACTACCTTGTTAACATAAGACCTAGCCAGCAAAACTACCTTGAATTTGGTAATGGAATCTTAACCATGACACCAAAAACATAAACAGCATGGGAAAGAAGTAAACTAGACCCTATCAAAATTTAAAACACATATTTTGAGGGTATCAAGGATCTGAAAAGATACTCCTCAGACAGGAAAAGAGTATATGCAAATTAGTCTATTAAGGACTGGTAGCAAAAAACAACAGACCTCTTACAATGTAGTAAGACAAATAAACAATAACAAAAATGTGGGCAAAGGATTTGAATACATTTCCCCCAAAGAATACATACAACTGACTCGCTTATAAGACCAGAGTTCAATTCCCAGCATCGACGTAAACAGCCAGGTATGGTAGTGTGTGCTTGTACTTTCAGCACTGGAGGTGGCAGAAATGCAGGCAGATTCTTGGGACTCTGCTGGCCAGCAGCTGTCTCTGACCAATCCTAATTTATGAGCCCAGGGTCCCAGTGGGAGACCTTATATCAGAAAGGAGGGAGAGATGAAAAAAGGGAAGAGAAGGCAAGAGGAAGGACGGAGAAGCAAACAATGTGCACTCTTCTAGTCTCCACATATACACGCACACATCAACCCAGTAAAACATGACCACAATACTAAGTACGTGAATGAGCATAGCAACATTATTCATAACAGCAAGCATAGGAGATAGCTCAAATGTCTCTGATGAGAAAATTGGGAAACAAATTACATACATGTAAGAAAGGAACAAAGCACATAGACTTACTACAGCTTGGGCGATTCTTGCAGACCTGGGCTAAATTAAAGCTACCATCAAACACCAGATATTCTGATTCAATGTACTCAAAAAGTTGAAATGGCAACTGAGACAGGAGGTTAACAAGCTGGCTGCCTAGAACTTGGTGAGGGTATGTATAGTGAGATGGGAAATGAGGAGGGGTGCTATTGAGAGTGGTGTCCTTTCGGCCTCTTGCATGGCAACATGTCTATATCTTAGCTAATAATATCTAGGGTCATCAGGTTAACTTATTCATGTTTCTATTTAAAGTCCTCAGTCTAATAGTGGGTCAGTTTACCAGCTGCAAGACTAAAAATAAGTTATATTTATACATACTACCTTCCTTCCAACTAACTACACCTCTGCCACCGACTCTAAATGTTTGTCTTTTGGGTTATTTTTTTCTTTATTCTTTCTTTTTTATTTATTTTATTTCTGCATTTTCTTCTCATAAATTGCTGGTATGTGAATATTCAACAAGTATTAAATTTGCATATTTAGCGCAAGCCAAGTGCAAATGGTTATCATTGTTTCTTCATTAACAAATATGGAATATCCATCATGCATGACATACTATTACTGTGGGATCCAAGCAAAACCACCAGGCTGTCACGGAGCTTACAGTTTAGCAGAGGCTAACCAACAGCACAAACACCATTTGCAGGATATAAACAGGGTAAAGATGCAAGGCCCTGAACAGATGGTTAAAAACCAACTCAGTACTTAGATGTAGGATATTGGACAAGTCATTTTTACTGTTTCACTATCTGTAATGTAGAGGAAATGATCTAAGTTTACAACAAATCGTTACTGTTCAATGTAGTTTGAAAAACTCACTCTCACCAGCTCACCTACTTGAATGTTTATTCTTCTGCTGCTAATGCTGGTGGGAAAGTTTATAGAAACCTTGAGATGGAACACTACTGAGCAAAAAGCATTCACTGCCAACTCTGAGGTTTCGTAGTCCAGTCCTATTTTCTGTGCTCAGATGAAATGTGCCCATAACTTTCTAGCCATGATAACCGTATTTCTTCTGTAACTTTAAAGCAAAATAAATCCATTTTCTTAGTTTGCTTTGTGTTGGGAGATATTTTAACAAAACAACAGAAAGGAACTAATATACTCTTCATAGGAAGCTCTTTAGGGCTATTTCACAAGGCTATCCCTCCTGGAGGCAGACTTTAAAACAGCAGGTCAGCAACTTCCTCTTGAGCAAGCAGGGAGAATAGAAGACACTATGGGATTGAAGGGCTCAAGGTGGTACTGCTTGGTAGCAGAAGCAGTGAGGTGATTACAGGAAAAAAGATAAGATGTAGCAAGGCTAGTTAAGGAAAGAATGCGTAACTGTGACTAAGTAGAATGTACATACTGCATAGGAAAGGCAAAATGGTTGACAAGGCAGTTCACACTGAACTGTCTCCTATAAATAAATGTCTTGCACTGTGCCTGTCAATAGCAGCAGACACAATCCTCCCAATGACCAGAGTAGGATACCTGACCTGTGCTCCAATTACTGTGGTCATCATCTGAAAGCAGTTCTTGTCTACAGTTCCACTCCAGTTTCCTAAACCCTACAAATTAGTGACACCATAATTGAGAGGAAGGATGTTTTTCTTCAGTTGGTCCATGTTCACCGTGTGTCAGAAGGCATACTGGTATTTGTCTCATTTGTCGAGGAGTAAGATACTAGTTTAAGTTCTCAACACAACTACTAAGAATTCTTGATTTTTCAAAACTGGATTATAAATTCTTGAACTTCATGCCAAGTACACTTAAGATGACCAAAATAAAAAGAGTATCTCATCCTAACCCAGCACTTTAATAGTTCAGTTTTAGAAAAAAAAGGAAGCTGTAAAAGCCATAAACCAAAAGCAGCAGTCTGAGAAATAAAGTGAATGCCTATTAAAATGCTGTATCGTAACCATGTGAACAGATTAACCTATTTAGTTTTAGCTTCACTATGTAGTTTGAGGATTCACTTGCCTTTTGCCTGTAGAGTGCAGAGGATTTGATTTGGAGCTCACAGGTAAAAGATGTCTGAGATTCAACCTAATACCCTGAGTTTGATACTCGGTACTCATATGGTGGCAAGAAAACGGACTCCTGTAGGTTGTTCTGACCTCCACACACCTATGGTGGCACAGTAATCAAATCAATACTTTAGAAATGCAAAGTGAAAGGCAGTTGGTTCTACTGTCTTAGCATTACCATCTTCCAGTTTATGTTGGCCTGTCTTTGTCCCAGCAAATCCTGCTGGCATTAGTTCAGAAAGAAGAATGGAACCTACAAGAGCAGATGGCAGCTTAAGGGCTGGCCTTAGCACAAATGGTTTAGAACAAAACAAAACAAAAAAAAAATCAAAATTTAGTCTAACAAGATAATGTGAATAGCGAGATGGGTATTGTCCACATACAAAAGCTTCAAGAACACGTCAGACAAGGGCGGTCAACTCTCTATGTCCATTTATCTTGTATCCATGGATCCAAGGCAGAGTTCAACTGCCAACAGGAAGGCTAAGACTGTACTCTGAGAACAGATTTCTATTCCCTAAATAGTACTGTGTACCAACTATTTACAAAATTATTTGTATTAAGCATTATATTTAAGATGATTTAGCCTAAGAGTATAAATGTGTTTTATGAAAATACTATGTCATTTTATAAGGCATTTGTGAATTTTTGTATTGGAGGGTAATTCTAAAATCACTCTCCCACACATACAGAGGCAACTCTGTATTTAATATTGAAAGATTGGGGGCTAGAAATATAGCTCAGAGGTTAATAGCAAATATTACTCTACAAGAGGACCTACATTTAACATAGTTCCCACCACTCATATCGGTTGGCTCAAAACTGCTTGGTGACCCCAACTCAAGAGAATCCAAGGCCCTCTTCTGGTCTTCACACAAATATGTACATAACAACCTTTTCATGATATCTGCTGGTGTGTATGAACTATTAGAGGTGGTTGTGACTTTTCTTCGGTTTTTTTCCTTTGTCTCAATTCTCAGCAATGAACATACATTACTGACAAACAAAAAACAAACAACAAAAACATTACTCAAGGCAGGCAAGGATGAATGGGCAAAAATTCTGATCTACCTATATCTGCTGCTTTTGTAAATTATGATATAGCTGCTAACAACAGGAATATACAAAAGAGTCACTTACCAAGAGCATTAATCTCTGAAACAGCAAAGAAATTCTTCAAATCTTTTATACAAGTTTCATCATAATATATGAAGTCTACCAAGAAAGATACTGAGTCAGGCCAACAATCATTATGCCCTCCAGATGACAACTCCAACTCCCACACTACCTGGGCCCAGAGCTACTAAAATCAATATCAGACTCAAATTAAATGGGCACTGATTTTTATTTTTAAGATGAAAAAGTATGGGAAATAAATTATGATTTTCCATAGAACTGGAGATAAACTTCAAGAAAAAAAAAAGTTTCTAAAAAAAAAGAACTTCTTTTTTCTTTTAAATAATCAAGCAAAGGTAACTGAAAACAACAAGAACAACAACAAAAAAATACTTTATGAAAACCAACCTTACTTAAAACACAAGTACAACTAATGAGTATCTTTATTTGAAAAGGTAAGGTGAGTGTCCAGGACTGACTGAAGACACATTAAGTCAAAACAGACTAACTTCATTCAACATGACTGTTTAAATTCAACACCTTCCTTTCAAATTCATTACTACTACTCTAATGGAAGCTTGTAATGATATAAAAGGTTATGACCAACTGAATTACAAACACTATCCCTTATCTATGCATCATGTTTTCATTAGTGTTCTAGAACAAACTAAACTCATCTGACCTATTTTGCCTTTACAATTGTCCTAGAACAGATATCAAGTATTTATACTTTGGGGGCAGAAAAGGAAACAGAATCTTAAATTGTCTCAGCAGGGGCTCAGGAAGCTAGCTAGTGAGAGCTGTGCAGCAGCTATACTGCCTGGAATTAGGAAAGCAAGAAAGCTCTTCCATAGGTCTATGTGGAGGGTGGGGGTTGGGGATGAAAATGCAGGTTGGCCAAGTGACACTACAAGCCACCACTCCTTGGGTGTAGATATCTCAGGTAATGACAAGGTGGCCGCCAGGTAAGTAACTCCAAGAAGACCCCTGAATCCTAGTCTATCGAGTTAAACAGAAATCTGCATTGCAGAGACTCTGCTTATCAGGATCTTCATAAAATGTGACATTAAGGAAAGAATAGCTTTGCAACAATCATGTAAACACAGAGCCAAGTGCAGAAAGAAAAGTACAGACCTTCAAAGAAAGTTGCAAAGTAACCCCGATTTTAATATGCTAGTCAACTAAAGTGACTTCTTTTGTAATTTCATGAACTGTTGACATGCAAAGTGACAAATGCAGTGCAACTACAAAAGCAGAGGCAGGTTATGAGAGCTAAGGAAGTATTGTCTACTCCAACCTTCAGGACTCCCAGGACCTCAGTGATTCCAAGCGATGAGTCCTTGAGACTCTACTGGGTAAACAGAATGATGGCAACTACATCACTTCTTTATTAATACACCACACTACAGAAGCCAGGTTATTTTTTTCTGGTGACATAGGTAACAGAAACTGGATCTGTATGTAAAGCAGCAATAACAACATCCTAGAGGAAGAAATCTTTATCTGGGCTGGCTAAGGTCAAGCCAGCGGGGGTGGGGTGAGGGTGGCAGGTGGGGGACCCAATGCAGTAACCACTGTCATCACAGGGGCTTGCTTTGCTTTGCTTTCCATATCTTTGATGGCTCAAAAGCCCTATCAAAAGGGAAGATCATCAAACATAAGAAACTGAAGGCAAAGTAGGAACAAGGTGGACATTTGTACAAAAGGTGCACAAAGGCCATGAAAGCTTGAGAAAATAAAACACCCGACAGGGAAAAGCCAGCTCACTAGAGCTCCACCAATGCTGCAGTGGGGAACATGTCCTTGTTTGGGTGGAAGTAGTCAGTATGTTAGTATTTGAGAAATTAAGAGTAGCCACTTTTCAAAAAGCTTTAAGTCGACATAGCAAAGGTAGAGAGCACTAGGCATCAGGAAAATAATTCTAGAAAACTAAAAATTAAGGAACCTAAATGAAGCAAGTGGTAAGTGCACCCAGCACAGCCACATGAGAGGTGTGCTTTAAAGTGGGACTTTGGGCACCCCTCCTCACGTCATTTCAGATATCCAGGGTGTGGGTGTGTGTGTGTGTGTGTGTGTGTGTGTGTGTGTGTGTGTGTGTGTGTGTGTGTTCACAAAAGACTTCTTTAAAAAAAAATAGGAAAATGAGATCTAGTACCACCCTCTATCATTTACCACTGACTTTTCTTTAAACTTGAAAGTCATTGCTGAAATTATATTGATAAGAATTACCATCAGAGATCTTTAAATGTAATTTATGTATTAGTGCCATTAAAATGGGAAGAGTTCCAACCAAGACAGTATACTATATTATCCTGTAAAATATATGAAATCAATTAAATTCTTAGGAAGAATTCAGTTATTTCCACCTCTCCTAAGTATGTTCTGATGTTTCCCGACATTAAATATTTTTGAACACTGTGAAGAAAATCCTACCAGTATTCTAGCCACAATTTAACTCAAGCATATTTCACTCAAAGGCTGTACTTTCTGGTAAAAAATAAAAATAAAAATAAAATCCCAAATCTGTAGAAAATTCTACAAGAATGGATAGTAACCCAAAATAAAATAACACTTTATATCAGAACATCTGTGTAGTATTATTAAACATAACCATTATAAAGAGCAACCAAGTCCCAGCACATTACCCTGCACACATCAGCAAACAACATCAAAGCATGAACGACAGAAGAAAAATGCGCACTACAAAGATCATTTGCTTTGATGGGATCATCAAGAACTGAAAACCTAAAGAAGAAAAGTAGAACCCAAATTCTGGCCACTTATTGACACTTCATTACTTCAACAAAATAGAACAAACCTCCATAGAAAGTATTCATTCAGGAAACAAGACTTCTATTTTTCCTTCATATTGGATTAAACAGAAGTTGCTGTTAGTCTATATCAGTGATTACATCTTTAATTAGAAAAGTTAACTATTTACATAACTTTATTGCTGTTTATTGTAACAAAAGATTAACTGGTATGTAGAATCCATCCAGTAACATAGAAACTGAAATCAACTGTCCCACAAGACACCGTTGTGGATGAGATATATCTGATGCTCAGTGTACAGCATAAGAAAAGTCCTTGCATGTCATCTGGTTCTTGCTGAAGTCATCAACGTTCATCTCTCAGAGAGCAAAGAATCCATTTGACATTTCAATAAATATTAAGTTGCAAAAATTAGCTTCCATGGACTAGACATCCAAGAAAGAGTTTTGACGAATGATTCCCAGAATCAAGTATGTCCGCCTTTAGTCCAAAGAGATGATGTCAGGAATGTTAGTCCCACTGCTGGTTATGACCCCTGTCTCACTCCTGCTGCTGGATGAACTAACGTGAGTACTGCTTTCATGGGGGCTGGTGGTGGTGACAGACGTACTGCTTGCTGTTAAGGGTGAGGTGAGACTATCCAAAAACATAGGAGGACAGTACTGCTTGAAACAAACAATGATGCTGATGAGGAAGAGGTTATATTGGTCTTAAAGAGACTAGAAATTGTTAGATATACACAAGTGACAGCCAAAAGGTCAAATCCTGGTGGGATTCAAAAATAGCAAATTTTCTATTTAAATAGAAGACAGAATGGACTAGATATTTTACATTCTTTACTGAATGCCACACATTCTTAATTGTCTTGAATGTGTAGAACTTGTTTATTGACCATATACATTGGGAAAATGTCAAAAATAACTGAAATCAGATCCCACCCACAATTTATGACTCAAATTAAACTCAAAAACTACTTAATAACTGAAACAAAATTGAGTGATTGTTTTCAAAATCTAGACTCAAACAGACCCTTTGTGAGTAATATTAAGAGTAACAGGCTGAAAGATGGCATTAGATCCCTCTGTAAACAAATATAACAATACTTAGAATAATGTCAACATTCATTCTGAATTAGAGGGTGTAAGGCAGCAAATTACCTTGGGATTTTTCAGAGAATATCACACAATTTTAATATTTTTTGTAATGTTTCCTAACATCCCTCTCTCCAAATATTTGTATTTTAAGTCTTCTTCCATCTGGGTGACTCACATACAAATAAAAACCTGAGTGTATTAATCTAAAAATGATGAGGCATTAATAAGAGCTAAGTGGAATTTTATATTTCACTTTAGATGTTTTACATGAGACACAACTGCATTGACTTTAGCACATGTAATATCTAGTGTTACTAAAAAATTCAGTTAGACAACAGAAACAAATCAATAAGGACACCTAATGTCATCTATATATCTATATCTCATTTAGATTCTTCTCAGAGACAATGAATTATGAACAGTAATTCAAACCTGAGCTATTCACATTACATGATTTTCAGGGTGCATTAAAATAAAAGAAAACAGCTGGAAGATTGAGCTGCCTTTTTATTGATTGGTTGGTTGACTTTTTTTTTTTTTTAAAGACAGGGTCTCACTATGTAGAACTGGCTGTCCTTGAAGTCACTATGTAGACCAGGCTGACCTTGAACTCATAGAAATCTGCCAGCCTCTGCCTCCCAAGTGCTGGGATTAAAGGTGTGATCTACTATGTACGAATGAGGCTTACTTTCAACAAAGAAAGTTACTGGGTTTTTGGACCAGAATGCCAGGCATGAAGAAATTCAACAGACATTCATAAGAATTTCTGACAGTGTAACTGTCAAATGTTATAATTTTTTTTTTCTCTAAAATCATATCAACAATAGCAAAACTGAGGAAGGCCTAGATAATTTCATTGTAATCTGCTACCATCCATGCTTGGCTTTGTCTGTAACAATGCTAAACTTTAAAAATGCTAAGTGCTGCTAATGGACCCTTAGACTTAGACTTGGGTTGCTGCCATTTAACTTATACTCTAGATCCCTTGGGTACACATCTGCATAAGGCTAGTAGGGATTATGGGCCACTATGAAGATGCAGAGGAGTTTGAAACCTATGGATTCTATAGTTAACAGAAGGCACCATTCTTACCCTCCTACTAAGTTACCAAATAAATCAGCCTCCCTCTAAGCATGTTAAATAAAACTATGAAATAAAAACCATGGGTTCCAAGATTTTTTTTCTTTCAAAGCATTGTTCACATGAAAGTATGTAATTTTCTTAAGCTTGAACAACTTACATTCTAGAAAAATATGTAACTCCCCTATAAGGGCTCACTCATATAACAAAGTCAAGTTAGGGTGAGAAGAAAATGCTTAGTCCGCACAGATCTTGGGCTCAAATTTCCTGTGCTGTTTGTGCAATCAGATGCCGATACTGAAATAGGAGGCTCTCACTGACCCTGTGGTGAGTCAGTGGTGAAGCTGATGAGACAGGTCAGTTCTTCCACCTCTCCCTAGGTGCCACATCTGTGCCTCAAGTACTGTCTTTTGCTGCTCCACCTCGCCCCTGTTGCTTTCTGTGTTTTGCCTCTGCTGTTACAGACTGTCACGAAATCCATGCTCACCACGTAGTCTTAAGGTTGGAACTTTGGGATACTCCTAGAATTTCTTTTCTTTGAAAACAGCGATATTGCAACTTTCAACTGAAGCCTTTTCAAAGTCTGACTCTGTCTGTCTTTCCAACAACGTCCAGTCTCAGTCAGTAATCCGAGCTGGATGAGCTTTCATTGATGGTTTTATGTACGTGTGTGAGATCTTTAAGGTTTACGCACTTAGTACTGCTTGCACTCCTTCTAACCACTCAAATATTTGTAAAAAACACCAACTGATTATGTTTCATAAAAATAGAAAGTTTAATAAGAGCAATAAATAATAAATTGAACAGCAGTAACTTTATTCCTTCAAATAAAATTGTAATATTTATATAATACTTCCTTTCTAGCCACATGAGAATTTTAATTTACTGTCCTGATTTTATGCAACTGATCATTTTTAGTTAGTATGACATAATCAACAACCAAATACAAATTAGTTGCTTAAATTCAGGATACATACCTGGGGATCAACTGGAATAAGGGAAAGAAAATCCAAACCTAAAACAAAAATGCTTTGTTAATAGTTGTCTCATATTTTGGAGACAAGAAATTATTTCCCAAGATCATTCTGCATTTATAAGCCAAGAGACATCTGTGGTGATGTTCATTTCACTTCCACAGTGAAGTTCTATGATCATAGCTGGTTATATTGAATGCACGTAAAACCCAAAGATGAATACATTTTTTTGACTAAACAACTGGAAAAAAAAATGCTTCCCAACAACTCAAAAGCAGCAGTCCAAAAATTTTCAGTGTAAGTCTACTTACTTAAACCAACTCGTTCTCTTTTTGTCACTTAGAGTAAAAACCGGAAAAATCATAATAATCTTTAGACCATTAAGAAAACAACATACTTAGGTTCTTAAGACACTTTATGTTTATTTTAAAGAAATACACATAAATCTAAAAATACCAATTCTTTAACAGTTATTTACTTCCTCAGGAGCTAGCTGTCTGTGCATTCCCATGTCAGACTTCTACAGAACTCTGCAGAGTAAGCGCTTGGGAGTGCTGGTCACCAACAAGTTGCTTTAATAGTTAATACGTCCTCAGCTAATAAAATGCCCCAAAGAACCTCAAATTCTACAACTACATTTTGAAAATAGGTATGTGAAAAAAGATTTTCTTTGTAAGTACTCAAGTAACAATAAAGTATACGAAAAAACCTCATGTCTGAAAAGTCTAGCTAAAGTCTTAAAAGTCACCTTCTGAAGACCGTGTGATCAAAAGCTTTTAAATTATTTTAAGACATTAAAAAAAGGAACTAAATACTTGAGTATAGGCCATTAAATTAGGGCAATGTTGCCCAGCATGTGGGATGCAGAGACAGGCAGATCTCTCTGAGTTCCAAGCTAGCCAGGGCCACACAGTGAGACCCTCGTTTAAAAAACAAAACAAAACAAGGAACCAACAAACAAACCAAAGGTCAATGTCTATTTGATGCCATAAATGTTTATGTTTTCAGACTGGAACAACCTTATACCTATCGATGCTTTCCTTCTCTTTCCAGTGTTGGTTGTTTGTTTGTTTGGTTGGTTGGTTGGTGGGTTGGGTTTTGGTTACTCTGTGCAGCCCTGGCCTGGGTGTCCTGGAACTTACTCTAGACTAAGATGGCCTCAACCACAGATCCACATGCCTCTGCCTCCCAAGCACTGGGATTAAAGATGTGCATCATCACTGCCCTGCTCCCATTAACTTTTATATGCTGGCATTTAATATAGCAACCACGTGGAGTGAAAGTCTAATACTTTATCACTTTGAAAATAGAGATTAGTAAGAAAGATAATGGACACATTCAATAAAAACTATAAATAATTAAACTAAAAAATTTAAAGTATCACTATTTCCTTATTTACAAATAAAATTTACACTCTTATCACACAAGCTATAAACCCCGTAATTTGAAAGGTTTCTAAAGCATTTTTAAAAACTTGTTAGCATAATCTGTCAATAGCTACAAGATGAGCAGTTTAGTCTGATGAACAAAGTAAATCATAATCCACTATTGCAATGATTTACCCATTAAAGTGATAACAAGAAAGTTATCCATAAATAAGTTATCCTTATTTAAATAAGGATAACACTAAATTATTCAATCAATCTGTCTGCTTTTAAATACAAATTCAAGCCTGTCTAGCCTTTATATACCTTTTGAGAGTTTTATATTCAATGGTTCCACCACTGATCAAGACATCAAGATTTATTGGAATATCATTTAATAAACTAGGCTGATTTTATTCATTGTTGTTTCACCCTAAGTAGTGTAGCATTTTTTGTTCATTCTTACAAAGAGCTTCTACTTTCAAAAGACATCTTTTGTATGCATGCATGTGCGTGTCCACAGTGCACATGTGTACAGGTGCCCACAGTGGTCAGAAGAGGGGGTACTGAATACCACAGTTGAAGTTAAAGGTGCTGGTGAGCTGTCAAGTACTATAAAATAAACTCAGATCCTTTGCAGGAACCGTACATGCTCTTAACTAGTGAGTCATCTCGTAGATTCAGTTCCTGCTTTTTAATCGTTTTTTGTTGTTGGTTTGGTTTCATTCGTCAGGCAGGGCTATAGCACAGGCCGACACACTGACCTCACAGACCTCCTGCCCCTGCTTCCTAAGTGCAGGGCTCATATGCAGAAGTCACTATGTCTGGCTCGCCACATGTAGTGCTGGTTACTCATTCTATTTTATTAATAAGCTAAATAAAAGCTAAAGAAAGCATTACCATTTCAGAAGATGTACCACAAATTCAAACTCATTTGAGAATGCTCATTCGTCCCAATGTTCAACTTCTGCCACGTCATGACTCAATCTATTTAGAAAAGCTTTTCATTGTTTTTTATTTGTTTTGCTATCTTACCCACAGATAACTACATATACTACTAATTACACAACGCCCTAATATGATGTATAAACATTTTTCTGAAGATTGGTTGAAATTTTAGATTGTCTTTCCAGCATCTCACAAAATCCAATCTAAATGTGACTATTCCTCAGTGAAAACATTTCCATGTATTTCAAAGTTATTCTTATTAATAAAAGAGTAGACTACCATCAACATTTGTCATTTAAGTATACTATTTTGCATATGAAATAGTTTCATCAATAGTAAAATTTTACTCCCTTGTTAGCAAAATTATTTTATCATGTTTCAACTGTAACAGTGTATTGATGGGGGTTATATTTTGCCCTCAAGTATTTCAATTAAAAATGCTCTGACTTTTTTTCACTGAAAAAGAAAAAAAAGAAAAAGAAAAAGGAAGGAGTGCTGTTAGAAATCTAATAGAATCAAGTGTTTTAATTAACATTAATGAAGTTGTAATTTTTAAATTTTAGATGCTTTGTTAATAAACTAGACTGATTATTTGCTTTTCATCCCGTCATTGGCAACCACACAATTTTCCTTACTTGAGCCATAAACTTCACAAAGCATAAATGCTACATAGTTAAGTTTGTAAAGGTTTTAGCACTTTGAAATTTTAATCATACAACTTTTAAGCACCATTCACACCTGACAATATGGCACTAACAATAATAAGGCAGACATATTTTTTTTCTTGAAAGAATCAAGCTCCTTTCCAATCCATAAATACAAATTATGTTTTATTTTGTATTCACTGTTGCACAGTATCAGAAGATGTCCCAAGCTGCACTTCGTTATTAATATCATTTCTTCTTTGTTCTCCTGCAGATTCAGAAGATTCAGATTTATGATGTTTAAAAGGAATGTTAGAATCTATGAAAACTGTCTTCTCTCCATTCTTGGTGTTCTACTTTAGTTTTACTATAAAACTATTAAATCATTAATACCAAAACTGCACATTATGACTGCTTACATAAAAACTATATACTCAATCACTAATTACCAAAAAGTACATTACAGTAAAACAGAAGTAAAGTCTAAACTGCTTAGGTATCTAACTGCTACATAACTTTTAATACCTAGTAATTTTTTCTAAGAGTAACTGCCTCTGCTCTATTTATCAACTGCTAAAAGTTTTTCAATATTTAAAAACCAGAATATTGGTTTATGTTGACCATTTATCAGCCTTAAATATAAGTATGATTTCTATAAGCTTAAATTAATTTTATAAAATATAAAGTTCAGGCACATTTAAGACACACAACACACAAAACATAAAACAATACAAAGCAAAAAAATCTTTCATTTATACTCAAAATCAGAATATACATTCTCCCACATTAAAAAAGCATTCAAATTCTCATAATTTGAAAACTTAGTAGGACTAGTGATTCATATTTTTTTCTGAATTACTGCTAAATAGTTACTTTAGTAAATAGAAATGTTCACTATCTTTTTCCCAAGACTTTTAATTGAGAGTCTTAAGTAAATCCTTTAGAAATATCTGTTTCTAACACATATGAAAATGATGATCATTTACTCAACAACTTAGCAAAGGTTACAACAACATATGAAGGTTGAGAATTGTGTCCTGAAACAATGAGCCCTCACTTCTATCCTTAGTAGAGTCCTTGCATACAATGACTATGTGATCAATGTGTTCTGACTGGTGTTAGCTAGTTTCACAAAGAAGGTGAAAATACAAAATCACAAATTATACATAAAACAAACATATGCTAGTCTTAAATGTCCCTGTGTGTGTGTGTTAAGATATTTTCAGTATTATTTTGAGTCTATCCTTTTCCACTACATTTTATTCAAATAAAACTAAATTCAAGAGGCAAGACTACATAGGATAGGCAATATAACTACCAATTACTTTTAAAAGTATATATTTTACTCAAAGCATAAGCACTGTGCTTACAATCTTAATAAGGGCAAGAATAGAAATAAACTGCAGATCAAAATCAACTTCCAGAAAACAGAAGGGAAATGTATTAAATTAAAATGATTTGTAGGTAGAAGTCAGGAATATATGATGTACTGGTTCCCGTTTGCTCAGACTTAGATAGATGAGAAATAGAAAAAAGAAAACAGACTTCTGAGGAAACTGTCCCCTAGCAAAATCTCTACAATTCTATAAAGATTCCCCACTATACTCTTTTATCTCCGATTATCAGAAATCTGTAGTCTCATCAATTAAAATTAAGATAATAGAATATGAAATGCTAAGACAGTAATGCTTCTATACGAAGCTTTGAAAATTCTTTTAGCACTTGCATTCAAAATTAAATATACTTGTTCTACCGATTAAGATTAAAAAGACTGCAACTAAAACACACAAAGTGCTCACATACCTGGCAAATCTGATGACATGCTTGACACTGGCGTGTGGTGGAATGGTACTGAGTAGTCTGTTAATGAAGGTGGAATAGCAGCAGGATCAACTGAAGTCACACTGGGCACCCTTACAGAAGATGGCTGATACATGAGAACCCTGTTTTAAATAGTACGGGAAATGATCTGGCTGTTAGTTCACGTGAGAGAAGAGCTGACCCACTGGGTATTCTCAGGCATGTGCTCACTAAGTCTCATTACAAGTATATGGCAACCATTCACTACACACCTCTATGTCTACTCTAATCTTTTCTAATAGCCTTCAATCCAGCATGAACACATCTGGCTTCTCAATACTAGCTGTTGCCACAGGAGCAAGATAGAGTTAAAATATACAGTAAAGCAGCACCTCTCAACCTCTGGGTCGTGACACTTTCACAAGGGTCACATATCCAGATAAACTGCATATCAGGTACTTACATTATAATTCATAACAGTAGTAAAGGTACAGTTACAAAGTAGCAACAAAAATAATTTTTCAAGTGGGGGACACCACAATGTGAGGAATTGTATTAAAGGGTCACAGAATTAGCGAGTGGGAACCACTGCTGTAAAGGAAATACTTTAATTCACAAATAGAAATATACATTATTTATATTTTATGCTAACATACACATACATACATATATGGATGATAATTTATATATAAAGAAATTTGAGACTAAAATGGAGAGCTGTTAAGGTTTAACTGCTGGGGACAGGGGTACATGCTTTTAATCCCAGCATTTCCTAACAGCATGATTTACATAGTGAGTTCCACAGCAGCCAGGCCCACATAGTGAGATCCTGTCTCAAAAACAAACAAACAAACAAACAAACAAACAAACAAAACCCACAATGTAAGGTTTTTCAATAAGAACACTTATATGAAGCTACTAACACCAGCTCAATCAATCTCTTCAATTACAAATCCAACTTGAAATATAAGAATGATCTGAACAAAATTAATCAATCCTAAAGCTAATCAGCCTGGTGATTCAACAATACAGTCAGAAATTAGGGCAAGATAACCAATCCATGGGATTTAAAATCTTTATGGTATTCAGAAATAAAAATGCTAGCTACCATGACATACTACCTACTCTTCTAAGAGGGCTTATACCTTTGAAATGAGCTATTCAGGCTACTACAATTACAAATCAAGCACACAGCAAATATCTTATAGTTTATTTTATATAAAAAATATATGAATACTATATAATTAAGACTAATTCTAAGAAGAAACATACCTAAAAAATTAAGCATATGAGATTTCACACTCATATTTAGTAGACTTTTTCTTAGCTTAGGGAAACTAGTACTTTGTAAGATAAATATTTTCACATATTTAAGGAAATAAGCAACATTATGGGCTGTTTATATTGGGAATGAATATCTTATTAACAAGTAATGAGATATAGAAAGAGAGCAAAATATTCAAGTTGGCATCCCACACCTGCCAATCAACACCAAACTCAAGAGATCAACACTGAAGAAAACGAGTATGAGGATGAAGACTGCACATTTCTCTAGGCCAGGGATGTTTGTTTTTTTATTTGGTTGGTTTTTGTTTTTGTTTTTTTTTGTTTGTTTGTTTGTTTGTTTGTTTGTTTCGAGACAGGGTTTCTCTGTGTAGCCCTGACTGTCCTCGAACTCAGAAATCCTCCTGCCTCTGCCTCCCAAGTGCTGGGATTAAAGGCATGCACCGCCACCACCACCCGGCTGGGCCAGGGAGAGAGCCTGCCTGGCATGGATGAGGCCTTGGCTTCAACCCACAACACCACAACAAACTAGACTTGGTGAAAAAGTCTGCAATCCTAGCACTAGCAGCATCTGAGAGGCAGAGACATCAGAAAGATCCAAGGTCAATTCTTCACCAAACAAAAGAACCAAGGAGGGCTGCGGGGTGGGTAAGCGGGTAGGGACAAAAGAGAGGATCATGGATCACTTCAGTATATATGCATAGGACTGTACTGCCACTTAAAGACAATGCCAAAAAGTAGGTTAGGATTCAGGCATCTTAGATAAAAAATGACCAGGGTAGGATGTCTAGGGAATACAATATACTTATGAAAATACATAAACCTGGTGTGCTGGTTAGTTTTTGTCCACTTCACACAAACTAGGGTGATCTGGGAGGAGAGAACCTCACCCAAGCATCCATCACACTATCCAGTGGGCCATTTTCTTCACTAAAAATGGGATGGACAAGTCCACTGTGGGTAATGCCATCCCTGGGCAAATGATCCTGGGTTTTATAATAAAGCAAGATGTTACTCATGGCTTATACCATAAGTCAGTAAGCAGTGCTCCTCCATGGATTCTGCTTCAGTTCCTACCTTGAGTTTTCTGTTGTGATTTTCTACAATGGACTGTATCAGAGAACTGCAAGCTGAAACAAACCCTATCTTCCCAAGCTACTTTTAGTCATGGTGTTTTCTTACCACGAACTGTGTTACTGCTGTGACAGAGCAGACCAAGCCGTGTGTCACTGGAAGAATTATGGAGACATCTGAACTCTGGGCTGGAAAAGCCATTGCCTACTCAGAGTTTCAGTGGCTGCTGCTGTGTAGAAGCTCAGAAGCTAGGAACATTTACAATATAGATGACGCGGGCCTGGCTTGTGAAGTTTCAGAGGGAAGTCTCAAAGTACCGAAAAGACTCAATCAGGGCCATTCAATTTGGGGAATTAAAAATCCTGCTTCATCTGGGATTGAAAAATCAGTGATGATTGGCCAAAGTTCTGCACCCAAGAAATGAAACCTTTGCTTTCCTAGAACAATAGATGCTGGTTAGCTAAAGCTGAGAAATTAACAGTGATTAAGAAGATAGCAGCATCACGGAGGATCGTAAATCTGGCAATATTTTCTCAGGATCCGCTTTTTGTCCAGGAGGGTTGAGACTACATTTCATGTTACTACCCAGGTAGTACTGGAGGCAAGAAGGTGCCACAGAGAGCAGCTGAGGCTGGGCACCATGCGACATGGTCAGAGTTACTGAAAGGGAGCCAGACTGTTGAAGGCACAGCCCAATTGCAATGGAAAAGTCCAGCATTTTAGAGATGCTAGTATCAAATGCAACAACTATCAAGAACAGCAGTCAGTGTGCAGTGGAGAGGTCTGAGTTTATGAAACAAGTTGTGTGTGCTGTAGAGGACAGGGCTGGAGAAGTGAAGGCCTTTAGAGCTAAATCAGGAATCTCAAGATGTCTGACACTGAAAATGATTTTATTTTGATTTGAATGAACTATGCCCTAGTTATTCCCTATTGTACATCCCTACAGTAACACCTAATTAATGTATACCTATTCCATTTCTCACATGCCAAAAAAATTGAGTTAAATATACAAAAATATGAAAACCTAATGGGCACCCCTATTAGCAAATCATTAAAATCTCATTAAAGATGGCTGATGTTAAAGAATTCAGTGCTGATTAATTCCTGTTGCTTGACCTTTGCAACTATCATTATAAACACAATTTGCTAGCTAGGCAGGATCCTATAGGCCTGCAGTCCTAAGAGTCAAAAGCCATCCTTGGCTAGCAATATATCAAGTTTGAAACAAAACTGTGTCCTATATGAGACCCTGTATACAAACAAACAACCCAGGAGAGATATGTATCTATAGACATGAATCAGAAATTGCACAGAGAAATGAAAATGAGTATGTCACCTTCAAGTAATGGTAAAATTCTGATACTAAAATTTAATAAAACTATTTAAAATGTACTACTTAATTCCTCATAGGATTCATATATACATACATGTATATGCACATATTAAGCAAATGTACTTGTTCTAAATTTTCATAAGTTTATAATATAAAAGTAAATTGCCAGAATGCTGTTATATAGTAAGCATTAGTATTTTAGATCATGTTTTATACCAGAAATAATATAGAAATCATATGTGGTCCAGATCTAAGTGTCTATTTGGAAGTTCACTCTGGGTTCCCACTCTGATCACAGGAGCAGGCAGCGCTTGGGACTGTCAGCAACTCTTCCCTATGCCAACTAAGAGACAAACACATTGAATCCTTTCCGTTTGCTCCCTACTTCTGGAGCATCATCATCATCAACAAAGCAGCCAGCCGTGTAGGCCCTTAAGAGCTGGGAAGGGGCATAAGATAAAGTTAGTTTAAAGTTCTCTACATGCTTATATTCCAGACAGGAGTTATAAAGCTGCATTAAAAGGGCTGTGGTTCATATTACTATCAAAATGGTGACTGTCATTCTCTCTATATGAGAAGTGCTTCACTTGCTTCTTGGCTCTCTGAAAAAAAAAAAAAAAAAAAAAAACCAACTTCTAATCTTACTAAAACTAAAATACACCTCTTAAAACTTAAATGGCTTGTGTAATTCTTACTAAGTTACAGTAAGTTCTCTTAATTTCTCATTCTCTATTCTTTGCTTCCTTTCTCCCTTAAACCAGCAGTTAAAAACCTAAACTTCCAGACACTGCGCTCTTAGAAAATAAACGATGAGAAAGAAAACACTGAAAGCAGAAGAGTCACCAGGGGAACAAGGAAGGTGTCACCCATAGCAGAAACTGTGTCACCAGGGGAACGAGGAAGGTGTCGCCCACAGCAGAAACTGCGTGTCACCAGGGGAACGAGGAAGGTGTCACCCACAGCAGAAACTGCGTGTCACCAGGGGAACAAGGAAGGTGTCACCCACAGAAGAAACTGTGTGTCACCAGGGCCTGCTGACAGATGGCATCTACTCTGACTTAATAGAAAAAAATTTAAGAAAATGTTTTAAGAGATTGTTTCAAGTGTATGAGTGTGCTGCTTGCATGTTAAATATACACACAGTGCCTGGTGACCAGAAGAGGCCATCACAACAGGTGCAAGTGGAGTTACGGACAGTTGTAAGCCAATATGTGGGTGCTCAGAACAGAATCTAGGTCCTCTGTAACAGCTCTAAACCACTAAGCCATTTCTCTCCAGCTCTCAGAAAATGAGATTTTAACACTATCAGTAGTAAGTTTTCCCATCTATCTTTCTTCTATTGGTCCAAACTCTGTTAAATGTCACATGAAGGAAAAAAAAAATCCAGCCAGTTAATATTTTAAGAATCAGAATTGTGACAGTTTCTTTCTTGGCTTCATACTGTCAGTCCTGACACCCACCTGTCCATCACATTCTAAGCTCCACTACTCACTCTCCTGCTTACTCCTCATGGCTGTATTCAAGGGCATTTCTCAATGATCAGCACTGGCTAAAATACTAAGTACAGTCACATGCCCTAAATGGGACAAAATAATAGGGTATGAGTGCTAGACACTATGCTTCTCCTGAAACAGCCTAAGAGTAACTCGTTTTTAGCAGTGAGCCCATCACCATTTAGTGAATTCAGACACTTAAAAGGCATTACAATTTCTATCAGGAGACATTTATTGAATACTTTCACAATACCTATTAGGAAAACTAGATAATTGTCCTTCTGACAATATCCTTTTTCTATTGTAGTTTCCAATACCAAAGAGCTTGGAGAATGAACTCTACTTAGCTGTAGTGAATGTCACTTTAATAATAATTGCTAGCTTCATAAGACTGATCTTAGAATTCTCATTTATATCTCTGTTCATTTTTTGGTTTTTATGCAAACGTGGTTCAGGTATTAGGGATTATTTCAACTTTATGGAAACAGCCGAGTAGCTAAAATTTACCGACTTTTAGAATACAAACTTTTACTTTTCTCAAGTATTCTTAATACTTGAAAAAAGTATTAATTTTGTAAAATTATTAATACAAAATTTAAAAACTTAATTTATTCAAGTATTCTTGATATTAGTACAATTTCCACCTTATATTTAGCAGTGTTAAGTGTTTTTCTTTTCAATCTATATAAAGTTTTAATATCTACCTCCTTTTTATGTATCCTCAAGTATAAACTCTCTCCATTCTTCTGCATGTTGTAGTCCATTTGAACTTTTGTCACATAATAATGTGTGCACCACTCCTCCAGTTTTATCTCATCCTCATGGATTGGTTGACAGAGTGCAGGACACACATAGTAGATCCTTGTAGGATGACACCGGCACTATCTACAGTTACTTCAGTTTGAGTCAGCATCACTGTGTAATTCTCAGCACGCACGAAATGACCTCTAACACCTGCAACTCAACTTTCCTCATATTCTAAAAGGGTTTCTGGAACTATGGGTAATGTCCGCAATGGATTAACAGGAAAAGGTTCTGAGTAACAACTGAAATGTAATTTGCAATTGAATTTATAATGAATTCAAGGTGTCTCTGGCAACACTGACCCATGCTGCCCAGGTGAATTCATTTAACCTTCAGATCCTCACAGACATGTGCAGTTTGCAATGCACATGCAGTTACACTATGCTACCTGATGCCACCTTAAACACGTTGGCTCAAATTCATCCCTATTGTGACCTGCTATGTCTACTGTGCTTATGTAATAGGAATATAGTATTTAATTAAGGAAAATAAAACTTCATTTTTACAGCACCATTCTTCAGTATGTAAGTATCTAATTAAAACATCTTTGAATAGTACTGCATTACATTGTTTGACTTCAAATATTTCTTTTAGAGTGGCTCATTTGAGGTACATTTTTTACAAAAAAAAAAATCATTAAATGGATGTTAAGAGTTAAGATTAGGAAAAAATTTCCAACCATTTCTGGTGTTCTTTAACATACTTATCTAATTTTGTACTATGCATTTATTTGAATGAGTACTTTAGAACTGATATGTTCTATATCCAGCAATATCAAACATTTATCCAAATTTAATGTATGTATGTGCTCTCTTATGTGTCAATGGAGGCCAGAAATGGTCACCGTGGCATGTTTCTCAATTACCTTTCTATCTTATTTTTTAAGAAAGACTCTATCACTGAACCTGGAGCTCACTGATCCCACTAGACTAGATGGCCACCTAGCCTCTGGGATCTGCCTGTCTATGCCTCTAGAATCACCACTGGGGTCACAGATGCACAGGTCAGACTTTATATGGGTGGTGGGGACCTAAATTCAGATGCTGCACGCTCTTGTAGGGAAATTACTCACTGAGCAATCTTCTTAGCCACCCACTTAATTCTTTTTATGTAAAAATAGGCACAATTATTTCATTAGAATGCAATATTTCCACTTTTAATAAATAGTAAAGTTGTATGTATAATAAAACACTGTTTCTGAAAGTTTATGATTTATTATCATCAGTAAATGTTCAATTTGTATACTTAGTTCATATTCCTGGGATCACAAAAAAATTTCTCAGACAAAAACTGATCATGAATAGAAAAAGTTTGAAAGTCTATTATAATACTAAAACATTTAATTATATTTAACATGATAAAGTAAAAATCTAGAATCTTTAAGCATCCTCTATCTTGATTCTACACTTCACTAAGCACTTCAAAATTGTATCTTCATTTAATTATCATTTCATTTTCAGAAGTATTAAACAAATTGTCTCAAAACAGCAATAATCAGCATGTAGAAAAAAAAAACCTAAAATACTTTTCTTACTTTCTGACATTAAAAATAAAAAAATTATTCTAATTAAATAGGTAACAGAAAATATAACCCCATACTCATACTGTGATATGTAAATCACACCTGGAATATAGGTACTTCTAGTTTTTGTTGTTGCTGATGTTGTTGTTGTTTTTGGCAGAAGCTGAAGGCTGGTCTTAGATGCATGGCGACATACTTTTGTCAGCCTCTGAAGTACTGATATCATAGGTATTAGCTACCATATCTGGTTTAGAAGAGTAAGTGCCTTAATAGTTCAGAAAGCAGTTCAAAAGTGTTAAGTCTAAAAGATAGCTATTAAAACTTATTTCAAAGTACCTGTAAAGAATTATCAAAAGTGTTAAGTCTAAAAGATAGCTATTAAAACTTATTTCAAAGTACCTGTAAAGAATTATAAAAAGGAATCTGAAGTATACTCAGAATATAATTCACTTATATACAATGTCCACAACAGGTAAATTCAGAAATGTAATACAAAAGCTATGTTGACTACACCTAGGAGATGCAGGACAATAAGAACAAATGATTATGTGTGTTTTTTTCTCGTTGAATATATGCTAGAAATGACTTGCAATAGTGAACAAACATCTTTGTGATATATACTTAAAATGGGTAATTTGCATTAGTAAGAAAGAATGCCTAAGAAATACTAACTACACTGAAGACAGAGAAGAGACTAGCACATACAGGTTTAAGAATGTAATCATGGACTGTCACAACAATTCGTGGGTGTCAAGATCTCTTATAAGGATCTGTCCAATCTGTTATGTCATAAGGTCCTAAGCTTCCCTGTATTAGTCAGAAAAAGTACATGGAAAGTAAGATGCACCTATCTCCTTGCCCATATTTTGCTCTGTAAAGTGGAAAGGAGAGAAGATGGGTTTTCATTAAGGAACTGTTAGGTTCCTGCCATGGTAGCAGAAAGCTCATCTATAATCTCATGGAAACCTAGCAGTGACCCTATAAGGCGGAATCATTTTACCTCAAACAACACAAGGGGGTCAAAAACCAAGGATTATAACCAAAGTCACCTAACAAGTATACAGACGTGCAAGGAATGGATTTTCCTCAGAAGCCTCCTGTATCTACATCCCTTCTACCAACTTCCTTACAATGGCCTGAGATGCCAAGTCCCTTGTGATCAGGCTCAAGAATGGAACACAAGGTAAGAATACTTAAACTCCCACTTCCCAGACATGTTGAATATTTTCAGCTAAATTTAATCTCCTGTAAATATAATGTGCTTTCTTAAAAGTATTTCAACTGTACCAAAGCAGATGAAAATTGCTTTCTATAGTTACTTCTCACACAGATATTTCAAAACCATTCCAAGAACAATTCATTTTAAGTGCAATGAACAGTAGTGAACTATAAATTGACAAACCCTTTGGTTGGACTGCTTTGTGTTTCTGACATAAAGATGCATTTCCTTTTGGCAGGAGGGTCTTCCTCTTCGTCAGAAGAGCTCTCTATTGTTAGATCAATAACATCTATCTTCTTCTTACTTGCATCACTGGCTACAGTCACTGAACAAGGTTTACTAAAGACACTTGAACCTGGATGTAGAAAAACAGGGGGAAAAAAAGAAATATCAAAGATATAACAAAAACTAGCTATAGAAGTCTTAAATATGTGCATATATACATGAAAATATGCAGCTAAGGAAACCATATTCTCTAGCAGGGACTAACTCATATGTTCAACATGAAGTGAGGACTGCCAGGGCTATTCCTGACAGCAGTCAGAAGTCCCCTTCACAGCATGCTCTCTCCAGTACTATCAGTGGGTTACTACAGAACCTGGGGCTACTCATGTTGCCTTTCTAGGTTAGCAATCTGTGTACAGACAGAACATGAGGGTCAGACAACTGGCCTTATGCCATGGGATAAGAGTATAGAATGTGACCAGCTCTGCATTGTCATCACACACATGTGGCAGTATTAAGTCAAAGACATCTGTTCTCAAGAGTATGCAGTTTCAGTAGCGGCATATTTCTATATGCGGCACCATTGAGTCAGAATCAACTGCAGTGATCATATATATAAGTCACAAGCTGGTAAACTATGTTACTATGGCTTGAATCATCTAGTCATCACTCTTTCAGTTTATACAAGCAATCACATTTATTATATTATAACATTATTCTCTATAACCTATCACAAAAAATGAATGCTATTTCATTAGTGAAAAACCATCAGACATTAATTAAACCATACCTGCCCATACTTTACACTAATGTGGACAACCCAGGCAATGTGACCCCTAAGAGTTCAAACAATCACAAGAGAACAAGTAACAGAGTACTTATTCAATTCAACAGAGCCAGAAGAAAATCAAATGAAATGAGTTCAGAGGTTGCATGTGCACATGGATTTCAACTTATCAAACTCCTTTAGCAGGTCCCTTCAGTGCAGATAGCTAAAGGAGCTAAAAGTAAGTACACACGCTGGAGCAACTAAAGCTATAGAATCCCTCCACCAACAAATGGAAGAATTTGTTCAGTAGCAACTAACTCATGACCAGTATCCACACTGATTAATAAATGATATATATAACCACTCTAACCACAATGGGTTCTATAAAAATATACAAAACAATTACTATTCCTTCTGTCTCTCAAGTGTGTTTACATACGTAGAAGGACTGGTTAATATCAAGCATCTTCCTCAACTGCTCGCCACTTAAAGGTCTCACTGAACCGATTTCTTAAGTCTAGTTTAGTGGTTCTCCAACCTTCTTACTGCTGGGACACTTTACTACAATTCCTCATGTTATGGTGACCCCCAAACATAAAATTACTTTTGTTGCTACTTCATAACTGTAACTTCATGATGATTTGCAAGATAGATAGATAGATAGATAGATAGATAGATAGATAGATAGATAGATAGATAGAGATAGAGATATGTATATATCTGTGTTTTCCAATGGTCTTAGTCAACCGCTGTGAAAAGGTCATTCCACCCTCAAGGGGGTCAGCACCCACTGGTAGAAACAAGATGCCCTATGGATTCCTGTCTCTGCCTCCAGAGCACCAGGATTACACAAAGGCCACCCATGGCCCCAGCCATAACTCAGGGCTGAACTCCAGGCTTCATGCTATCTATACCCATCCTCAAAGCCTTCTAACATATTTGTTTTGTACATGAAAACACCATTTAAAAGCTTGAAGGATGGTATATAAATTAGCACATTCCTTAAGTAAATGAGGAAGGATGAATGGCCTAAAGTTAGCAAACTAAATTCTGAATATAGTCCTAGTGGTTAGAGTTTATACTTCATAATTTATACTGCTTTGACTGCTCCTGACATTCAGTACATACTTTCTACTTTTGTACAGGGCTGGCTGGTTACTTTCATAGCTTCTTTTTTAGGTCTCATGGGACACCAAGAACCATCTTCCTGGAATTTGATCTCATCCACATCAGAACAGTCATTGAGAATTTCCATAAAAAGCCTGTAAAGTATATAAATGTCATAAAAGTCAATGATGAAATAAGAAAATACTATACGTTTCAAAGTAACAGTCTAGACCTTAAAAAGACCATTGGAACTTCATTATTTAACATTCCATGACAATTATAATTCCTCTCTATGGGAGGGAGGTAAAGAGATGGATGGGAGCGTAGAGGATGAGCACAAAGGACAGGAATAGAAATCAGGGCCTACCACTGTACACACACAGACTTTGGCACACATATATACACATAATTAAAAATAAAATCTTTAACAAAAAGGAAGGCCTAACTTATTAAATCAATTCATACAATTTTCCCAATTCTAATATAAACAATGTAAGAAATCACATTTAGAACTTAACTCCAGAGCCAGAATAACCTGCACACAAACTACAGCTTCAAACTTAGCACCTATGTAGTATGACTGCATTTGCAATGTACACATAACTACTTAATGCTTTGTAGGGTCTCACTATATACCCCCACACACACACACCTGACTAGTCTTAAACTCAGATCTACTTGACTCTGTCTCCTGAGTGATAGAATTAAAAATGTCCCCCACCCACATCAGCAGTGGCCTGCTGGTTTTCCTCCACTTATTCTATTTCTCTGTCTAACTTTTTGCCCAGAGTTACACTTACCCATCTAGTATCAGACTCTCATAGGCAGCCTTTTTGTCACAAACAGGACAGATCCAGGTGGGTTTTTTCTCATTCATCTGAAGATAAAGGGCAGCATCAAAGCACTGCAAATGTGTACAAGTCACTGCCCGGCATGGGATTGTCAGCCTCATTTTTCCTAACTACAGAACAGAGAATACAACAGGAAATGAGTTCAAATAGGACAAGAGAGCCTACAGGAGAAAAGAGGTGCTCATTAGAGTCTTAACAAGTCAAACAAGATGTTCAAAATAAAAAGCTCCAGCCTAAATTTACTCTCGTGAAATTGCTTATCTTTTTATTTATGTGTGGTTTCAGAATTTTTGAAAGATCATTTTACTTCAGTAATGTCTAAGTTCAAAGGCAGAGAAACACACACACACACACTCACTCACACTCACTCATACACACACACACACACACACACACACACACACACAAAATTAATGATGCTTTGAAAACAAAGCTACATAAAGATAAAGATAAAGGCCATGCAATGGTGATGCACTCTTTTAATCCAAGCACTTGGGAGGCAAAGGCAGGAGGATCTCTATGAATTCAAGGCCAGCCTGGCCTACAGAATGAGTTCTAGACCTGGAACTCCAAGGCTACACAGAAAACCCCTGTCTGGAAAAACTCCAATAAAATAAAATAATTTAACAGCAGCAGGTGCATTGATATTTTAGCCCAATCTGGCAGCAACTGTTGGAAACAAAATTGGAATAATTATCAGAATAAAAGCTTTATTCCTGTTCTACTACTGAGCCTTTGATTTGGGCTATCCAACCTCAATCAGTTTCTTCATTTGCAAAATAAAAACGATACCTCCCCACAGGGTTTGCTGAAACATTTGTACATTATGGAAACTCAAATTATTTTCTTTCCCAATCCCCCCACCTGATATTACTTTCTCTCAATTAAAAAACAAAAAACAAAAAAACACATTTCACATTGGTAGCAATCATCAAATGTCATCCAAGCTACACTAGAAATGCATTATTCATAGCTTTTCTCATAAAAGTTCTCATTTTTTAAAAGACTTTTTTCCACAAACTAATTTAAAGAAACTTTCACACAGGAAAAATATGGTGAATGATGTTCAACTACAATGTAAATAAAAACAACAGCAATACTACAAGAATGGAATTTAAGGGAAGAGTCTTTAGCAGGAACAAAGAAGACCATTTGTTCTCAAAAATAAAGCAGTTTTCAAGATGATACAATTATAAAGTTTTAAGTACCTAACAACTTAGGTTTGACTATATTAACACAAATCTAACTCATGAAATTATGACAAATAACTTAATGTCTTATATTGAGAATTTAGATGAAATGTGCTGCTGTTTCTAAATGTTTCTGTTTATGTCCCGGAAATAGAAACAGGAATAGAAAGACAGGAGTAGATTTCAATAACCATCAAAGTAGGTACCACAGTTAGATCTTTTTATGAACTTAAGTTCAAAGAAGACACAATCTCTTTCTAGTAATAGTCTATCTCATAGGAACCATAAGTGAAGGTGAACAAGAGACACGTGTGAACACACATTTACTTCCCTAAACCTAATCTCATTGTTCTTTTCTCTAATAGTGATTCAAACTTTTAGAGGAGGGTGAGAGGGGGAGGTGCTGATAAAGCAGCTTTCCACAAACGTCATGGATTCCTGACATAAACAGTCACTACAGGCTTTAGTCACGCAATGACTATATACTTGCTTTACATAAAATTAACTTAATTGAATTAAAATGTTTTGTTTTGCTTCTGGTGAGGGTTGGAGAGGACTCAGTTTTCTTTAAGGAACTCACTACCTGGGAGTTTGACCCTGCTCCAATGAGCCTATGTACAGCGCAAATTGGACTTGATAGTTTTGGTGGGGAACTCAAGGGTGGGACGGTGGATCTGGGAGGAATAAGAAGTGAGTGGGATTGGAAGACACTGTATGAATGTTAGGAAAAAATCTTTTGTTTCTGCTTCTATTACTTAATATATATTAATGGTTATATTTTATTACCTAGCTGTAACTAACATAAATTGACTCTTTAAATAGGCCAATTCATTTACTTGAAAATATTTTTGAGTTTCTGTTGTATGTAGTCATTCTCCTAGGTAAGTGGAATAAATTACTGAATAAATAAACAATAAATCCCTAAAAAAAAAAAAAAAAAAAAAAAAGAGGGGGGAGGGGGAAGAAACGTTAACTATTTCTGACATTCCTCAACCCCTATCATTAGGTACAGTCGGCCACTTTTTCACGGGCTGTGTCCTCTAACTGAATTGTCTACTTTCAGTTAGCTTAGTGCCAACAACACATTATACAGAAGGGTCTCAGGTCTGCTGAATGACTTCTCACCCATATGTCTATGTAAGAATATATGAAATAAACATTTTGTGTAGTTTAAAGGTGCATTGCAAAGGCAGCCCATACATCATAACTAATTAGGCCAAAACCATCAATTAGCATTTATTAGACTCCAGTAATGTTGCTGCTATTTATAGTATTACATGCACTCTGAAAAAATTTTGTACATTCTTTTTTCAGAACCATTTAAAGAATACCAAAAAAAAAAAAAAAAAAAAAAAAAGCAAGCCAGGTGCAGTGGTGCTGGCCTTTAACAACAGCACTTGGAAGGCAGACACAGGCAGATCTCTGTGAGCTCAAGGCCAAGCTGGTTCACAAAGCATGTTCCAGGACAGCCAGAGCTGTTACACAGGGAAACCATGTCTTGAAAATACAAAAAACAACAACAAAAAACCAAAACAAAACAAAACAAAACAAAAAAAAAACAAATAAAAGAATACAAAAAACCCTTAACACTTAATATCTACATGGAAAAAAACAAATGTTTAGAATTCTCCCAGTACTCTTCTATTCACCCCATCTTTACTCTTCTACCACACTTAGTCACTTACGAAAAGCCAAGCTGACCTGAACGCTTTGTCACTTTACTTACAGGGCACATCAAGGACACTCGAAGACTAGTTGTAGCAATTTCACTATCAGGGTCTGCAGTAAGTTTTTCTTTAACTTTAAAAAGAACAAAATGGTAATGATAAAGTTTAAAGTTAATAGTAATATTAGAGCAGAATTACAGAAAACATTTTAAAGTTCCTCCTCTGAATAGGTTATAAAAAAACCCACAAAATGTTAAATATTAATGTAGTAAACCACATTCCTATTAAAGAATTATCAACAAACAAACTCTGCATATTTAAGATTTCTTTTTAAAAATACGGCCACTGAAAAAGAACAGTTAAAAACAAAAAATTAAGCCAGGCAGTGGTGGTGCATGCCTTTAATCCCAGCACTTGGGAGGCAGAGGCAGGTGGATTTCTGAGTTCAGGGTCATCCTGGTCTACAGAGTAAGTTCCAGGACATCCAGGGCTACATTGGGAAACCCTGTCTCGAAAAAAACAAAAAAGAAAAACCAAGAACAACAAGAACAACCAAAAAAAACCCCCACAAACCAAGAAACTATTTTAAAATTGAACACAACAGTTGGGAGAGGACTATGGAATGGAGCAAGGGACTGAGCTTTAACTCATCCCTTCATACTCTCCTTACATTTTTATTGGGCTGACCTGATTGTTTCCAACACTATTAAATTTGTAAATAGAAAAGATACATTCTTTACTTCCTCTGACAACTGAAAACAATGTGGCAAAGTGTCTCAGATTTCTTCCACTAGGTAACAAACAAAAGTTATGTACCCCAGCTACTACATACCAATAAAAATAATTATTAGCAATATTTTGTTATGTTAGAAAATGTTATCAATTATAAATTATATAAATATATACACATGTGCATATATAAAAGATGTGTATATATATATATATATATATATATATATATATATATAGTATACATATACATGTGTATGTATGTGTGTGTGATTAAAATTATCATATATTGCTATGTATGTAAGAATTTCCCTCCACCAAAGTATCTCGTATGTATAGTCTTACAAACATTACTTACTTAGTGCTCTGGAATGATCAGGATTTCTAATACCTTTCATTTTTAATCTCTGTAATAACATGGCTGATGTAAGCTGTCGTACAAGATACACAGACATGGAGTAATTCTACAAAGAAAGAAAAGCTGTTTTACAGACAACATAGTATTTTGGTTTGGTTTTTACTTATAGAAACTCTAGGCTCTAAAAGTGACACTCAAACAACTTCCAAAGGAGTGTGGGCAACTGGACAGGGACATCAACTAAGAAATTAAGGAAGAAAATGGTTTTCTCATTGTGAAATCATTTTCAATCACCTGTTATTTTAAAACACCCATTTGTATGGTAAATAAATAGTGTGGACAAGTGCTTTTGTGATTATGTTTTCTAATTTAGCCAAATGAGTAGCTTGGGCGTCCATGAGAACATTCCCTGGTTTTAGTTACTTATATAACAACGCTTGCTTTCATACTTTCATGTGAAAATGGTTCACACTGCACAAATCAAGTTCAAATGGCACTGCTCTAAAATTAACACTTCCAATTTAGAGTGCCAAAGTTCTAATTCTTTCTGATGAGACAGCCTGTTACATGGCCTGGAGCAAATCACACCAACAAAGGGTATACCAACTTTTTTTCTCTAAAATAAGTCTAATAAATTAATTCCATTTCTTGAGTGGAAGGACAACTAAAACACAAGAAACAAATGACAAAAATATAAACCAAGGCCAGAAAGTGTCTATATACAATTCCACACTTAGGTATTACACAAAGGTACTGTTGACTATTCACAGAGGCACTAGTGCAGAAATACTCTACTCTACCTTTTCACTGCATATATTCACTCAATTTCACATTGAAGAATGTATTTAATAATTGCCAAACCAAATAATTCTATAAATACCTTTTGATATTCTATTAAGTATGCAAATTCCAACATTGCCTAAATTTTAGGTTTGTTAATCGCCTTATTACAAAAAAAATGTATTTCTACTATACAACACAAGACGACTACAATGACTGTAACCCTTTTATTTAAAAATGTAAGTTTTCCAGATCTATAATTATCCTTGTGGTTAAAACAAATCTTAAAAATCCTACTATAAAGATATACCTCATTTTCAAACAGGATTATGTTTTACTTCCATGAGATAGGACTATGACAGTTGATATTAAGAAATATTTCAGTTATTTATTGGATAAAAAAATGAATTTAATATAAACTTTCTGCTTTAGTCAGTATTATAATTGTTCAATTTTACTTTGAAAATGAGTATCAGTAGAAGTCATGTAAATCAACCTGAAGTTTCAAGGAAGCAATTCTGACTGAGCATCTTCTGAGATGACCTGGATCTTATCTGAACCATGAGTTGTTTATTTTAAGGCTTCTGTTTGTTTTGGTTTTTGAGACAGGCCTTGGTTGGTCTGGAACTTGCTTTGTAAATCAGGCTGGAGAACTATCTGGCTCTGCCTCCTGAGTGATGGGAACAAAGGCATGCACCACCACCTGGCTAAGAACAGGTTATTAATAGATTATCTTTAATTACAGTATGAGTACAGGTAACCATTTCCCACAAATACCAATAAAGTGGTTTTTGATCCTCTTCATAAATACTTGAGATTTTCACTTTATAAAAATACTACGTAAACACTAAAGTTAAACCACTATTTGAAGAAATGTAAACACACATTTTTTCATTGTAAAATAAAAACAAAATTCATGAAAGATTAATCTCCCATTACCATCACCAAACAGAAGACAAGTGCTTTTTTAGAGGTTATAGTTAGGAACCTGAAGGACATAAGAGTTCTGCAGTGTCTATGCTAAATACCCGTCACAGGTTCATATGTCAGAAGAATTGGTCCCCTAGGTGGCGGCACTGTTTTGTTGAAATACAGAGCAAGCAGCTGCTTACCAGCATGCTCTTTCCGTGACTACACAACTACAGATCGCCTTGAACTAGGAATTGAAATCAACTGTTCTTCATTAAAGTTACTTCTGTCAGGTATTTTCTTACAGCTTCACTGCTCAAAGCTACTGGCCTAAGAGAAGAAGTCAACTCCCAATAAAGACACTTTCATACTACCCAGGGAAAAAAAAAATCTTACCTTTCCGATTTCAGATGCCCAAGAAATAGAAATCTGATTTGGAACAGCTGAAGACAACCTAACTAAAGATGTTATGTTCAGGGGGCGTCCAGGGCGCTTCTGTTCAATCCCATTTTTAGGTGGTGGCGCATAGCCCTATAATCATAAAGATAAGTTTAAAGGCTGTACAGGTTTTTACATCCATGATGTAAAAAGGATCTTGCGTAATTTTTGTTATACTGTTATTTCCATTTTATACACCAGAATTTTTGTTATACTGTTATTTCCATTTTATACACCAGAAAAAAATCTATTTATTCCTCCATTTAAATTAATAATGACATTATATTAGTATTGAATCATTTTACAGAAAACCAATCTCTAAAGATAAACTGACAGCTCAATAAAAGCTCATCTTAAGGAGGCGCCATTCAAAACATATACACATGAATGAGTGGGAGGTAGTGAGCAGTCTGTGGGAATGAAAGAGGGATGGATTCATTAGTGAACTTTCAAGGGCTCATTAAAATCTTGTGAGTAGTTAAAAATGTGTTCTATTGCCTCATCAGAAAGAGAAGCTATGATCACTAAAACCAGGCTAAGAACTGGAAAGGTGGCCCAGCAGTTAAGAGTGCCTGCTGCTCTCTCCCTGTGAATCTGGGATGAATCCTAGTAAACTACACTAGGCAGCTCACAACCACCTGAAACATCAGCTTTAAAGCATTAGGCTGCCTTTTCTGGACTCTGCTGGCACCCACAGACAAATGCATGCATGTACACATACCCAAATAAAAATGAAACAAAATATTAAAAATAAAACCAAACAAAGCCATACATAAGTGGATAGATCTCTGAGATCCAGGTTGGCCAGGACTACATAGTAAACCTCTGTTTCAAAACCAAACCAAACATAAAAACAGAAACAAAAAAACAAAACAAAACAAAACAAAAAAAACCTCAGGTTACTAAGTTTTTAAAAAAGACATTATTTCAAAAGGTATTAAATTGGCTTGACTTTGCTTTAAATAGTTCAACCGTCACTTTTTATTTACACTATATACAATTCTCAATTACCAAAAGGATGTGATCTTCAAAAGTAAAATAGTATACCTTTTAGAAAATGAAAGTTTCTTAGCTGCAATAATGCCTACGTATTAAATACACAGAATGTCTCACTAAGTATAGCAACTGATGGGCAATTTAGAACTTTCCCTAAAACACTATTGTATCATCACTCATTTTTACATACTAAGGAAATATAAGCACAATCAATTGAATATTCTTGCCCTCCAACACCCAGTCTCTCTATTAATAGGTCTAGGTCCTAGAACTCATTATGTAAACCAGGCTGGCTTCAAATTCAACGATCCACCCTCTGCCACATGTTAGGATTTAAATATGTGTACCACCACAGACAGCCTAGAATATTCTTTTTAACAGAAAAATCTTCTAAAGAACTTTTCATTCCATCATTAGCACTTACTTTTTTATCCTTGAATATGGAAAAGCTTTACAACACATTTTAAAACTATACCTCATTCCACTAACACACCTCAGAATTCCTTGAGGTCAAAGACAATCTTAATTGCTTGTGTTAATGATAATTCAGTCTCGGATCTTCCAATAATTATAGGTGAAAGGTTTTCAAACAGCCAAGATCCATGTTTCCTTTTCAAAAGGTCCTTAAAATTATGTTAGCTCAAAAGGTAAGGGTACAGAGCTATCTAGTCAGGCCAGTAGGAATAGTATCAAAATTATACACATAGAGGCCAAACATCACAGCTAACATCTGATCATCAGCAAATGTTAAGACCCATATAGATTTCAGCAATGTTGAACTATATATCTTACAAACTGTAAAATTCAGCACTGGTACATAGGCAGGGTTACAGAATACACCCAAGTTAATAGCTCTTAATGGGAGAGAATGTATTCAAATGATAATTTGTTATCTAAGACTATTAACAAAATTCCAAATATCAAAAACCTCCAGCATAAAGAATTTGCACTATAACATGCACAGGAGTGGTATGTATTTATAGGTTTAAGAGAGGCATGCCTATTTAAACTGGTCCATCTGAGGCACAGAGGAAAGGGGAAACTCAAAAACAGAACCTCTTACTTTAGAAGGGGACATGGCTCAGTGAGGACATGAGAACCTGAATTCAACTCCCCAGCATCCACATAAAAAGCTGGGCTACAGAGGCCTGTAGCTCCAGTACCAAGAGGCAGAGACAGGTGGATCCCAAGAGGTGGATGGCCATCCGGTCGACCCAAGTAAAACAGCTTCCTTAAAATTATGTTAATAAATATTAACAGATTTTAATATTTACTAAAATTAAATTTAATATTTAAATTAAATTAAATGCCTGTCCTCAAGCATTAGGAGGCAGTGATAACACTTATCAAGCAACGTACACAGGAATATTAGTGTAGGCATTTAAGCAATTATAAATGCAAACTTCTGTTTTTGTCTGTTTTGAACCCTAAATGCTTTGGCTTTATCTATTGGTAGGTTAACCAAATAAAAACAGTAGCTGGGGGCTGGAAATTTGGCTCAGTAGTTAAGAGCACTGACTGCTCTTCCAAAGGTCCTGAGTTCAAATCCCAAACGAGATCTGATTCCCTCTTCTGGAGTGTCTGAAGACAGCTAGAGTATACTTACATATAATAAATAAATCTTAAAAAAACAAGTGGATTGGGGTCTGCCCCCCTCATGCCCTAGCTGAATGTCAACTGTAGTTGGAATTTGAGCAACAATGCATTTCGACAGTGTGGAAGAGACAAGAACAGAGAAAGCAATAAATGTACTAAGAGTGTTTGTATGGCATTTGCTGAGCATGAGCAAGGCTATGGGTTCAATCACCAGCATGCCTCCTCCTCTTCCACTGTGTATCAGGTTCAGCTTTTATTTCCTTCATCTTTTTTTTTTAATGTGTATGTGTGTATATGTGTGTGTGCATGGATACAAGCAGAAGTAAGAAGAGGCTGTTGGAATCTGGATCTGGAGTTCCAAGCCCTTGTGAGTGAATGCTGAAAACCAAACCCAGATCTTCTGCAAGAGCATCAAGTCCCCTTACCAGTCATTGCTCTAGCCCTTAGGTTTGAATTCTTAGAAACAAACATTTCATAGGGAATGCTGTGTCCTTTCTAAGGTACCACATCTAGAAGCAAATGAAGGCTATGTGCCCCATTTTTATAGACTGAACAATCCAATGACTTCTTCACTCTGCACTTTCCACAATAAGATTCCCTATGATGGGGAAAATCTCTCCCTTAAAGGTGCTTTTATCACAGTGTTTTATAATAGCAATAGGAAAAAAACAAAACAAAACAAAACAAACAAACAAACAAAAAAAGATCTTTGTTGAGTTCCAAATTCAGCAAAAGATTGTCTTAAAAAAAAATTAAGATAGAGAACAATGATAACCCAACATTAATCTTTGGCATTTACACGCACATGTGCACCCATATCTCACACACACACACACACACACACACACACACACACACACACACACACACACAAATTAAAACATTAAATTAAAACATGCAGTCGGCTCAATGGATAAAGCACTTGCTATAAAAGCATGAAGACCAGAGTTCTGGACTCCAGAACACAAGAAAAAGCCAGGCTGGCATGGCAGCCTCTGATAATTCTAACACTCAAGAGGCAGAGACAAGACTCCTAGAGCAAGCTGGGTAGCTAGACTAGCAGGAACACGTGGCACTCACTCCAGGCCTCTACATGCATACACATAATACACATGCCAAAATGTGAACACAAAATACTACATACATGCACATGACATATATTCTTAAAAAAAAAAAAAAGGAAAGGAAAATCATCTTGAAGTGGGTAAAATAAAGCTGGCTTTGAATAGTTACTTTATATATGGGAGTTCAAGGGCAATTAATATTGTTTCTTATTTCATTTACTTTGTATATCCAATATAGTAGCCATCTGTAATGGGTCTACAATGAGTGGGGTTTTTTTAAAAGTCACATATGATAGGACTTATGCTAGGACAAAAACAAGAAAAACAAGTTATATTCAGATTTACCACAGGAGATTCCATAATGATATGAAGATTATATATGTTTTCAGCAAACTAAGATCATGGACAAAAATAAGTTAAAATCCTCTGTGGCCTCCTAGTACTTTTCTTTTTAAACAATTAGAATAAGGACCCATTAGCTTTAGAGCTCAATTTCAGCCCTAAAGATCCACTGCATCTTTCTTTAGGCTATAACATACTTCTGATTGGCATGAACCTCAAAATCCTGCCAGATGCAAATGAAGACAGCATATTTCATTATCCCAGTGACTAGTAATTGGAGACCAACAGGTACTTTGAGAAGTTTTTCATTAGTGGCATATGAGCTTATGCCATCTGTTCCGTAAGATTTCCCAGGTATGGAGGCACACATCTATAATACTGGAGCTCAGGAGATGGAGGATTATAACTAGGACAGCCAGGTCCACATAACAAGTGCCAGGGAAGCTAGGTCTCAAAAAAGTTTTCATAAAATTGAAGTAAAAAGCCACTTTGTGGATGGAGCTAATGCAAACAGCAAGCCCCTTCTTGCTTTCCATCTTGGAAATATGCCTCTGCCTTCCTCTCAGCACTCACATTCTTCTTCATAACCAACCCTGTCTCAGGGGGGAAGTGCCAGACACCTAAGACAAAGGATGCTTTATATAGAACTCACATCTTCACAAACAGCCTAAAGTAAGTACTTAAGGGTTCTTCATGCTTTAGGGCAGAAACAAACATTGACTGTCTAACAATGTCACAGAGGAAGTACTCAAGTATCTCATCTTCTTTGTCTCAAAATATCTGGAAGAGTAACAAACTGAAACCTGTCACAGTGAAGTAACAGACCGCATCCATTAAAATACTAAGTCAAGCCGGGTGTGATGGTGCTCGCCTTTAATCCCAGCACTCAGGAGGCAGAGGCAGGCGGATTTCTGAGTTCGAGGCCAGCCTGGTCTACAAAGTGAGTTCCAGGACAGCCAGGGCTTTACAGAGAAACCCTGTCTCGAAAAACCAAAAAAAAAAAAAAAAAAAAACAACTAAGTCAAAGCAAGGTACTGACTGAGTTATTTAGAGTTTTGTGGAACTCACAGATACACTATACAGCCATCATAGTTACTATAACAATGTCTAAGAGTTTAGGATGAATCTGGTAGTCTGAAAGCAAACTCCATCAATGGCAAAATCATATTTCATTGGACAGGTTGGAAGTGAGTCTGTAAACACACAAAAAGCCTCCACAGTTCTATCTTTCTTCAAAGACAGTAAAAGAGAAATGGGAGTCAAATGAATCTGAGCACACATTAGGCAGGAAAGAAAAAAAGCACATAATGTACGCACAGAATCACTGAATGATTTGTGGTTATGATAGGCTTCTTTTTTCAAACATCAAACCACCTACACCCTTCAATTCAAAGTAGAAAAACCTCCTCCCCTGGTTCAGATGTTTGTGCAATACACTCAAGAAAGGCAGCTCCTTTGCTCTTATTGCTGAAAGTCAGAAATCCAAGAGGCACAGTGTTCTTATCTGTTTTCTGAGACAGTCTCACAATGTAGTCCAAACTGGCCTTGATCCTTAGATTCTTCTGCTTCAGCCATTCACAACCTGGTACTCCAGGTGTGTTCCACTACACCCACCCAGCTCACAAGGCTTTTGAACATGTACATATCATGTAACCATAAGCAATCCTCCCTGACCATACATATGGACCCAGACCCTCTCATCTCCCTTTCTGTTTTCAAAGGACTATTCCAGACTTCAATATCTCAAACATCTACTTCTAGAAGTCAGAAAAACAGCAGTGTTTATACTCATTAAGCAGGCCAGTAAAAGAATTCATTAAGGTAAAGGAGCTTACCATTAAAAACTAATCATCAAAAGTTTAATGCCTAGAGCCCATATAAAGATGGATGGTATTTTTGAGTCACCTGACTCCGACATGTTCACCATGGCACTCCTATGCATACACCACACACTCATTTTTTTTTTTAGAAAAAGCATTTTTTAAAATTCATGGGAGAAGTTATTTTTCAGGTTTCTAATTCCCATAGCCCATGAATAAGACAAATGATATAGCTAACAACAAAGAAAGGTCAGTTTCCTAGGCTACAGGGGCGCCTGAGCCATGAACACCTACAAACACTCGGTTCTCAGAACACCTAGATCACTGGGTTGCACTAAGTGAGTTGTTCAGCTGTTCAAATGTACTGCTCACATAATCATTCTAAGTCAAGACTCAAGCTTATCAGGAATACAAACAGCTTCCCTCTCTAATAGCAGCTTTTGCTGAAATGGCAACTTGAAATACTGGGAATCATGGAACACTTCAATTACAACAAATATACAACCTCTGTTTTGTAATACTTACTAAATAAGCCTCTCTTCCACTTCTAAATTAAAGTACTGTTGGTAGTTCCAGAATAGCCAGGGCTATACAGAGAAAGACTGTCTCAAAAACAAAACAAAACAAAACAAAACAAAACAAACAAACAAAAGTACTGTTGGTGTCTACACAACCATACTAATTTAGTGAACTATTCCAGACCTCAATGGAAACTAATATACAGTACAGTTCAATAACTGAAGTGCTCTTTCAAGACCTAACAGTTTGAGGATTCTGGTTATCTCAGGCCAGAAAAGGCTAAATATATTCATACTGTATATATTCTAGGAGTTGCTTCACTGTTAGACAACAAACTGCCAACCAAATATTTGCTCCTAGGCCCCCCTAAGTATATGAATCATCAGGCCAAAGTTAGAATGCTCTTTCTGTTTTCCTTGATAGAATCTACAGACCAAACCCAGCTAATTCAGAAACTGATTACAGCATGTTATGTGCACTCAAGTTCAGCTGTTAGATATGATCCAAGAGTCAATCAAAACTTTGAATTCTACAGTAAAATATTTCAGGTTTATCCTTTCTTCCCCAAATCAGCTATGTATTTCTGAAAGAAGTTTATATGCACCTCTGACTAGAAAAATTCATTGGTCCTAAGTTGTTACTGTTTCTACCCCTTGTTAGTGTTTATACTAAACTTACACAAAAGTCTGGTAAATACATAGCAACTTACAGGCAAAGGAAAGAGTTTTCCATTGACTTTTATACACAAACTATTGGGATAGTTATCTTCTTGAGGGCAACTGGTTTCTGCCAAGCAAAGTCTGTATTCAAAAAAAAAAAAAAAAAAAAGTTAGAGTACCAAAGCATGCTTATATGTTTTAAAACTCAAATGTATATAGCAAGTAAGAAAATATCAAACTCACCGCAGCTGGACTTGGACTGTATAGTCTCTCCTGCCACCTGGCAAAAAATCCCTGTTGGCAAGGGGGAGAAAAAAGTTAAGAAAGTACAATAAAATTTCACAGAACAGGAGCTGAGGACATGACTCAATGAGTAATGGTTCCATTCCGAAGCAGCCTTGTAAAAGCTAGGTGCTGTTTAACAGTGAGCAACTACAGCTCTCCCCAACCCCCACTAACCAACCCTTGGGCCCTGCAGGGGATAGGATTTATGGAGACAGGGTAATTCCTGAGTTTTGCTGCCCAGACAGACTAACTAGCAGAACAACTTCCAGGCTCACAGACCCTGTCTCAATGAACAAGGTAGAGACTACAGAGAAAGGTAGTCCTCAAGTCACCTCTTAAGCATGCCATTGGCGAGGTCACAGGTGATCATGTTACACACATACAAGCACAATTTTTTTTTTAAATGTTAAATGACACTAACCAAAACAAAACAAAAAAACAAAACAACAAAAGAAAACAATGAAAGAATTAACCTCCACTCACTAAACTTTCAGTCATTCTTCATGTCAGTTTTGAGGTATTTGTTTTTTCAGTTCATAGGACCTTCAGTGATACAATATTTGCTTTTATATATAACAAATTTAGTTAACATGAAGGGGCGGAGTCTAAGCTCCTAAGGAGTTTAATGAATGAATTCCCATGCCTAGTTGCTCTTCGCCTTGTCTGAACATTCTGATTACTTAGAGATGTTTTTGTTTAATATAAAGTTTCCTCATCAGGTAATTCTTTGGTTTGAGTATAATGTCACAGTTTTTAGAGCTGCACAGATGACTATGGTAAAATAGAACTAATAATACCTACAATTTCAACATGGTAATAAGGGCAATTTCATAACCATCTGTTCAACTATAGACACAGAAACTTTTATGATTTCTAGATTTTTTTTAAGTCTCAAAATGGAGTCTACACCTAAGAACTGTTATTTTTTAAGGAAATTATTAAACATGCAGCACGTCAGCCCTTGTCCCAGATATATACAATTAGAATCTGCATTTTAACAACATCTCCAGCAGCTGGAGAGACAGTCAGTGGTTAACAGCATGCAGTGCTCTTCTGGAGGACAAGAGTTCTGAAGATCCAACTCAAGAGGATTCAATAAACAGAACAAAACAAGACCCCAAACTTCAGGTCAAATGGATGCACAACATTACAACTCAAGAAGCATCTTCCTTGCTAGATGTCTTAGGGCTACTGCTCCTATGACCAAACACCATAACTAAAAGCAACTTAGGGAGTAAAGTGTTTATTTGGTTTACATATCCACTGAGGGAAGTCAAGGCAGAAATTGAAACTGAGCAGGAACCTAGAGGCAGGAGCTGATGCAGAGACGGGGGAGGAGTGTCACTAGTTAAGAAAATGCTCTACACGTTTGTCTACACAGTGGTAGAAACGATTAGAAGTGTGCAGACAAACACAAGGCCTTCAAAAGAAACTTAAATATAAATATTGATGGTTGATTACATAAAAATCTGGTGAGATCTGGGTTGGAGAGATGGCTCAGTAGTTAAGAGCGCCAACTGCTCTTCTGAAAGTCATGAGTTCAAATCCCAGCAACCACATGATGGCTCACAACCATCCATAATGAGATTTGATGCCCTCTTCTGGGATGTCTGAAGACAGCTACAGTGTACTTACATATAATAAATAAATAAATAAATCTTAAAAAAAAAAAAAAAACCAACAACCTAGCCAGCACTAGGTCCTGAGTTCAACTCCCTGCAACTACTTAGTGACTCATAACCATCTATAATGAGATCTGATTCCCTTTTCTGAATCTGAAGACAGCTACAGTGTACTTATATACATAAAATATATAAATAAATCTAAAATAAGAAGAAGAAAAAAAGAATCTGGTAAGATCCAATGACTTCTGAGAACAGATGGGTGTAGATAAGTAAGAATGATTCCAGGATGGAGGCCAGGTTTCAGAAGTGCTCCTGAACAGTTGGTGACACAAAGTCAGAATTAAGGAAAGTAGAATAGGTTTAATATTAACACTAACATTAAGTTACCTCATCCAATGGGGTAGTAACTATTGTTCCAATTTTACATACAGGGTAAGAAAGATTCAAAAAGACTTAGTTACTTGCTCAGGGACATAAATGAGTTTATTAAAAGCAGTATACTTTCCAACTAGACTGTTTCTAAAGACCACAAATCTCCATCAAGTCCTACATTTTGAAGTAAGGAGGAACTATCAACGGCATACAGTAAACAAACAGGAAAGGAATAATAGAAGGAGGCAGTAGGAGGCACCTGGTTACCAGATGCAATGGCCATCAGTGGAGAAACTCTTTCAGGGCCAGTTGATTTTTCAATTTTGTATCTTTGTTACATTGAGTATTGTTGGGGCTACAGCAGAGTCAGTAAATAGATGCTAAGTGAATAAATGAATGGAAAAACAAGATAAGACAGGAAGGTTGGGAAAAATACAAGTTCAATTTTAGACATGATCTGTCTTTCTGTCCTCCCCTCCTTCCTCCTCTCTCCTCTAAAGGGTCCCTATGTCCTGACTGTTCTAGAGTTTACCGTGGAAACCAAGCTGGCCTCATACAGAGAGATCCATGTACTGCTGCTGTGATGAAAGGTGTGTACCACCACTCCTGATTACCATTTCCATTTGTTTGTTTGAAAAGTCATGTTATGAAGCTAGAAAGATGGCTCAATGATTAAGAACACTGGATGCTCTTCCAGAGGACCCAGCATGACTATGTCATCTTTTAACTGTAACTCTTGTCCCAGGGGACCAGTGCCCTCCCCTCTGGTCTTCCCAGGTGCACATCACAGAACACACTGACATATACACTCAGGCAGAACACCCACCCATACACATAAAATAAGGCTGAGGGAAGGAGACTGAAACAAGTTCAAGGCCAGTTTGGATGATCTAGTAAGACTCTAGCTCAAAAAGGCCAAAAAACAAAATAACAAAATAAAGTGCCATTAAGTAAGATAATAGCAACGACAAAAAGTTAAAGGATCTAGGCTCTAATCTGAAAGATAAATAAAGTAAGATAGAACAATTTGAACCATAAAATAAATTCCTATAGCACTGGGTTATAACCCAAAATTTATCTATGAACCTATAATTACACAAATAAATAAATGAAAGAAGATCAGTTAAAAATTCTTTACAGAAAACTAACCCAAATAGAAACTGAAAGGTTTGCAAGGGTTTAAGGAGAAAAATATATATGCCCAGTCTCGTAGTATTTCCCCCAAGATATTATTCACTTATAATAATGAGGAAAGATCAGGGACATTATAACAGACAGATGATCCAAATGATATGTCAGCATGACCAAAGAACAAAAATATTATGTAGTGCATGATGTTCTCTGAAAAGAACATATAACAAGATTTTGGCAAGACACACTTAATCTAATCACGGTAAAACCGTAAGGGCCAGCAAAACAGCTCTGTATGTGCTGACAAGCCTACCAATCTGAAAAGTATCCCAGGGTCCTATGTGGTAGACACAAGCAGCCAACTCCTACAGGTTGTTCTCTTATAGCTACTCTAAAACAAAGTGTATGTATGGAGTGATGAATTTCATAAAGAAATGAAGAAGAAAACAGTCACTAAGTGAAAGAAAACTAAGATAGTTTCACATTTAAATATAATTAGGGACAAGATCCAGAAACGAAGTCCACTATGCTAATGTTACTTTCTTGTTTTTGATAATTATACAACACTTATGATAGAGGTAAATATTACAGGAAGCTGAGTAAAGGGCATATACATTATATTTTACAATTTTACTATAAATCAAAATTGCCTTAAAATGGGGTTTTAAAAAGCACAATAAGGGTCGAAGAAACAGGCAGCTAAAAACACATACTGCTCTGGCAAAGACACAAGTTTGGTTTCCAGCACCTGTGTTAGACTGCTTATGAGCTCCTATAACTCCAGATAAAAAGGACACTTCATACTCATCAAAGGAAAAATCTTCCAAGAACAACTCTCAATTCTGAAACATCTATGCTCCAAATGCAAGGGCACCTACATTGATAAAACAAACTTTATTAAAGCTCAAAGTACACATCGCACCCCACACAAGAATAGTGGGAGACTTCAACACCCCACTCTCACCAATGGACAGATCCTGGAAACAGAAACTAAACAGAGACACGGTGAAACTAACAGAAGTTATGAAAAAACAAATGGATCTAACAGATATTTATAGAGCATTTCATCCTAAAGCAAAAGAATATACCTTCTTCTCAGCACCTCATGGTACCTTCTCCAAAACTGACTACATAATTGGTCACAAAACAGGCCTGAGCAAATACAAAAATATTGAAATAATCCCATGCATCCTATCAGATCACCATAGACTAAGGCTGGTCTTAAATACCAACATAAACAAGGAAGAAACTCATATACATAGAAGCTGAACAACACTCTACTCAATAACTTGGTCAAGGAAGAAATAAGAATATTAGAGACTTTTCAGAATTTAATGAAAATGAAGACACATCATACCAAAACCTATGGGACACAATGAAAGCAGTAGTAAGAGGAAAACTCATAGCTCTCTAAGTGCCTCCAAAAAGAAACTGGAGAGAGCTTACACTAGCAGCTTGACAGCACACCTGAAAGCTCTAGAACAAAAAAGAAGCAAATACACCCAAGAGGAATAGAAGGCAGGAAATAATCAAACTGAGCTGAAATCAACCAAATAGAAACAAAAAGAACTATACAAAGAATCAAACAAAGGAGGAGCTGGTTCTTTGAGAAAAATCAACAAGACAGATAAACCCTTAGCCAGACTAACCAGAGGGCACAGAGAGAGTATCTAAATTAATAAAATCAGAAATGAAATGGGAGACATAACAACAGAAACCGTGGAAATCCAAAAGCTCACCAGATTCTACTACAAAAGTTTATACTCAACTAAATTGGAAAATCTGGATGAAATGGACAATTTTCTAGACACATACCAAACGCCAAAGTTAAAACAGGATCAGATAAACCATCTTAACAGTCCCATAACCCCTAAAGAAATAGAAACAGTCATTAATAGTCTCCCAAACAAAAAAAGCCCAGGACCAGGTGGGTTTAGCAGAGAATTCTATCAGATGTTTAAAGAAGACCTAATACCAATACTCTTCAAACTATTCCACAAAATAGAAACAGACGGAACACTACCCAATTCGTTCTATGAAGCCACAATTACGCTTATACCTAAACAACACAAAGACTAAACAAAGAAAGAGAACTTCAGACCAATCTCCCTTATGAACATTGTTGCAAAAATACTCAATAAAATCTTGCCAAGAACACATCAAAAAGATTATTCGCCATGATCAAATAGGCTTCATCCCAGGGATGCAGGGATGGTTCAATATATGGATATCCATCAATGTAATTCACTACATAAACAAACTCAAAGGAAAAAAAAACAGATGATCATTTCATTAGATGCTGAAAAAGCATTTGACAAAATTCTGCATCCCTTCATGTTTGGTCTTGGAAAGATCAGAAATTCAAGGCACATACCTAAGCATAGTAAAAGCAATATACAGCAAACCAGTAGCCAACATCAAAGTAAATGGAGAGAAACTTGAAGCAATCTCACTAAAATCAGGGACTAGACAAGGCTGCCCACTATCTATTCAACATAGTACTAGCTAGAGCAATTAGACAACAAAAGGAGGTCAAAGGGATACAAATTGGGAAGGAAGAAGTCAAAATATTACTATTGCAGATATGACAGTATACCTACGTGACCCCAAAAATTCCACCAGTGAACTCCTAAAGCTGATAAACAACTTCAGCAAAGTGGCTGGATATAAAATTAACTCAAACAAATCAGTAGCCTTCTTCTGCTCAAAGGTTAATCGGGCTGAGATAGAAATTAGGGGAACAATGCCCTTCACAATAGTTACAAATAATATTACATACCTTGGGGTGACTCTAACCAAGCTAGTGAAAGATCGGTATGACAAGAACTTCAAGTCTCTAAAGAAATAAATCAAAGAAGACCTCAGAAAATGGAAAGATCTCCCATGCTCTGCCGGACATGGTGGCACACACCTTTAATCCCAGCACTTGGGAGGTAGAGGGAGGTGAATTTCTGAGTTTGAGGCCAGCTTGGTCTACAGAGTGAGTTCCAGGACAGCCAGGGCTACACAGAGAGACCCTATCTCGAAAAACAAACAAACAAACAAACAAACAAACAAACATCTCCCATGCTCATGGATTGGCAGGATTAATATAGTAAAAATGGCCATCCTGCCGGAAGCAATCTACAAATTCAATGCAATCCCCATCAAAATTCCAAATCAATTCTCCACAGAGTTAGAAAGAACAATTTGCAAATTCATTGGGAATAACAAAAAACCCAGGATAGCAAAAAGTACTCTCAACAATAAAAGAACTTCTGGGGGAATCACTATCCCTGACCTCAAGCTGTATTACACAGTAATATGATAAAAACAAACAAACAAACAAACAACTGTATGGTATTGGTACAGAGACAGGCATGAAGATCAATGGAATAGAATTGAAGACCCAGAAATGAAATGAACCCACACACCATGGTGGCGCACACCTTTAATCCCAGCACTTGGGAGGCTGAGGCAGGTGAATTTCTGAGTTCAAGGCCAGCCTAGTCTACAAAGTGAGTTCCAGGACAGCCAGGGCTATACAAAGAAACCCTGTCTCAAAAAACCAAAAAAACAAAAAAACAAAAAACAAACAAACAAAAAAAAAAATTTCAACCAACCAGTCCCCCAAGAGCTCCCAGGGACTAAGTCATCAACAAAGGAATATACATAGCTCCAGCTGCATATATAGTAGAGGATGGCCTTGTCATGCATCAATGGGAGGAGAGGTCCTTGGTCCTATGAAGGCTCGATAGATGCCCAGTGTAGGGGAAGGAGGAGAGGTGGGAGTGGGTGGGTGGACAGAGGAACATGGAGAGGGAGGATGGGATGGGGATTTCAGGGGAAGGAGGGACCAGGAAAGGAGATAACATTTGAAATGTAAATAAAGAAAATATCCAATAAAAAAGAAAAAAAAAGTAGTATGTAGCCCTTACTTGACAACATTGAAATTTTGAACATGGGCCAGATACAACTTTATTATAGAATTAATTAACTTCTGAGTGAGAGCTGGAGAGATGGCTCAATTTATAAAAAATTCATGAGGACCACAATTCAAGTCCTCAGCACTCTTATAATTAAATACCAGGAGTAGCAACTCACCTACAATCACAGCAATCAGGAGATGCAAACTGGGATTGCCTAAAGCAAACTTGATAGCTCAAGTAGCCAGTGAGCTACAAAATTTCAACTGAGAGGCCTCGCCTCAATACATAAGGTGGATAAATTAAAGACCTGATGCCAACTACTGGCTTTTACATACAGCAACCTGCACACACATTTGCACAAGCACAAACACACACACACAACTTTATGAATAATCCTGTAAAATCCATTAGAGCTGCATACTGAGGCACAACTGTGTATTACATAATGCAAGTGACCAGCTTTGAAATACTTCAGTACAAAAAAGAAGGGAGAGCCAAACACAGGGGGATTAAATGTTGGTAATAGGTCTCAGCAAACTTGTATTTTTCATTTATTAGGAAAAGGATTGTTTTTACCAATAGATCTCCCAGTTCTGAAAAGATTGTATTTGTAATGTGCATGTTCCATTTCTTTTCAAATCAATGGAAAACAGCATTACTTGGTAAAATTTTATACTGAGATAAATATACATGAAGTTATTACAATCAACCATCTAAAGCAATAAGTACATTCGTAATGGGTAACAACTGGCACTGGGAATAAGAGGGTTTGCCTCACAACACAAAATGCCAGGCATAATCATAACTATAACTCCAGCACGGGAGTGAAGGGCTGAGGGCAGAACTCAACAGGAAGAACATAGGAGCTTGCTGGATGCAAACCTAGGTCAGCGAAGACTCTGTCAACGGAGTAAGATGGAGGGTAAGACGTTCAACAGCTTCCTCAGGCCTCTGCATATAGACTTACACACAGACCACATGCACACATAGAAAAAGCACCTTGAAATATGTATTTTCCAATCTACATCTTCACTTCCTTCAAAAGCCCACATACTAACTCAGCAGTTTTCTAAGACAACCAAGATTAACAGGGATCTCCTCCTCCTCACATCAGCTCATTTGTCATAAGTAAACTGGGTTTTTAATATAATATCTTACAGTGCCAATGGACACTTCAGTTAAATAATTTGGCTCATTAACAAGACTGCAATCAGTTGTAGAAAGTCATGTCATTTAATACTATGCCTTGCACAAATCACTTAAAAATTGATCTCAAACAAAGACTTATCACTAGATTAATGATACAAAGTTCTATTTAAAATAATTTTTACTTTTGTGTTCTTTGTTGGCTTATTTATATCCCAAGAGTGTTACAAACCAGTTTATTTACATAAACATTACTCTATGGAACCTTAAACTTTATAAATTATAAAATCTTGAGGATTTAAAAATATCTAATTTTTTAAAAACCAGTATGATTGGGCTGGAGAGATGGCTCAGGGGTTAAGAACACTGACTGCTCTTCTAGAGGTCCTGAGTTCAAATCCCAGCAACTACATGTTGGCTCACAACCATCAGTATTAGGATATGACGCCCTCTTCTGGTGTGTCTGAAGACAGCAACAGTGTACTCATATACATAAAATAAAGAAATCCTTTTAAAAAAAGCAAAAAACAAAAAACCAGTATGATTGCTCGAAAACATCTAAAGTTGTGTCTCAGAGTCTTATCCAGACACTATCAGACACACTTTAAAATGCTAAGTGAGATGGCTCAGCAGGTAAGAGCACCCGACTGCTCTTCCGAAGGTGATGAGTTCAAATCCCAGCAACCACATGGTGGCTTACAACCACCCGTAATGAGATCTGACACCCTCCTCTGGTGCATCTGAAGTCAGCTACAGCGTACTTATGAATAATAATAATAATAATAATAATAATAATAATAATAATAATAATAAACAAATCGGGCTGGTGAGATGGCTCAGGGGTTAAGAACACTGACTGCTCTTCCAAAGGTCCTGAGTTCAATCCCAGCAACCACATGATGGCTCACAACCATCCGTAATGAGATCTGATGCCCTCTTCTGGAGTGTCTGAAGACAGCTACAGTGTACTTACATATAATAAATAAAATATTTTAAAAAATAATAATAATAATAAACGAATCCTTGAGGAGGGGGAGGGAAGGGGGACTCAACTGTGGGTTCCCAGAGTTTATACATGAATAATAATAAAAATAAACGAATCCTTGGACCAGAGCCAGGGGAGCGGGAGCGAGTGGGGCTGGCCGGAGCGAGCGGGGCAGACCAGAGCAAGCAAGGTTGACCGGGACAAGGGAAAAAAAATGCTAAGTGCCAAGAATTTCATGATACATTATCTGGATATAATCACCTAGAATCTTGATAATGCACAGTTCTAGAATAAAGACTGAAGGAAGCTAGAAGAGGGCACCAGACCCTGCACTGGAGTTACAGAGGGTGAGAACAGCACTAAGTGTTCTGAACCATGTAGTCACCTCTGCAGCACCCAAAACTGGCTCCTTCTAGATAGAACTGGAACTCATCACACTACAACTTACCAAACTTTCCCTTTTTACCTCATAAATGTATTTTTACAGAGTAATAAAATGACTGAGTGCCATGCCACTAGAATTCTTCTTCTCCATCCAAAACTGAAAAGAATAGCAGTGTTTCTCTGGTTTGGAGGCTATTATTTTGGCCAGGGAGGGTGACTTACCCTTCCCCAGAACTATTCTGGTTTGTGTGGTTTTATTTGATTCTTGTCTTATTGCAGTGATAAACACCATAACCATAACAATTTGGGGGTGGGGGGATACTTTAGCTTACAGCTTTTATGTAACAATACTCCCAGGCTGAAAGAAGTCCAGGCTTGAATTCAAGCAGGGCAAGAACCTGGAGGGAAGAGCTGATGCAGAGGCCAAGGAGGACTGCTCCTTACTGGGCTTGCTCAGCTTACTTTCCTACAGTATTCAGTAACTGCACACATGGGTGGCATTCAGAGAGATGGGCTGCCCTGAAGCAAGTGACAGTCAAGAAAATGTCCTGCTGGTATGCTTATTTCAAGAAGAATGTCCCACAGGGGGCTGGAGAGATGACTCAGTGATTAAGAGCACAGTCTGCTCTTCCAGAAGTCCAGAGTTCAATTCCCAGCAACCACATGGTGGCTCACAACCATCTGTAATGTGATCTGATGCCCTCCTCTGGTGTGTCTGAAGATAGCAACAATGTACTCACAAACATAAAATAAATATATCTTAAAAAAAAAAAAAAAAAAAAAAAAAAGAATGGTCCTACAGGTTCCGGTTGGAATGCTTTGTCCTCATTTACAGGAATTATTTAGGACCAATTAGAGATGTGGAGAGTGGGTGTGGCCTTGTTGGAGGAGGTGTGTCACTATGGTTAAGACTAAGGTTAAGCTTTGAAGTTCCAAAAGCCCATGCTGGGCCCAGTTAAAGAGTCCACCTCTCCCCCTCCCCAACTCTGCTCTGCCAGAGCAATACAGAGAAACCCTGTCTCGAAAAACAAAAAACAAAACAAACAAACAAAAAAAGACAGCAGCAAGGCTACTTAGGCCGATCTAGTGCCAGCACTCACTCACCTGATGTTCCCTCCTCCAAAGTGACTCTATGTCAAGCTGAAATAAAGGAGCCAGTACTTTTCTTTTCTTTTTAAGACAAGGTCTCAGAGTTTATAAACCAGGTTGGCCTGTGCTCTTGAGTGCTGGGATCAAAGACAAGTGCCACCATTCCTAGCCCAGCTTTCTTTTCTTTTCTTTTCTTTTCTTTTCTTTTCTTCTTTCCTTCCTTCTTTCCTTTTCTTTTCTTTTTTAAATTTATTTATTTTCTATTATGTGAGTACACTGCAGCTGTCTTCAGACACACCATAGAGGGTATCAGATCCCATTACAGATGGTTGTGAGCCACCTTGTGGTTGCTGGGAATTGAACTCAGGACCTCTGGCAGAGCAGTCAGTGTTCTTACCCGCTGAGCCATCTCTCCAGCCCCCAGTTTTTGTTCTTACCCAAGAAGAATCATTAAGTTATTCACATTTAGTCCCCAAATGTCTGCTTACAGTTATTTTATCTTTGGATTGCTAACAAATTCATTTTAACTTTGAAACAGATCTCAGGTAGCCAAAGCTGACCTTGAACTTCTGATCCTCTTGTCTCTACCTCTGGAGCACAAGGATTACAGGGATGCATCACCATGCCAAATTTTCACTTTTTATTATGCTGCCCTATTTAAAATAAAACTTTCAGTTGAAACACTGAAGGTGATAGTAGCACCTGCCCAGCACACAGAAGTTCCTGGGCTTAATTCCAAACACCAGTAAAAAAATATTGGCAAATGTGTCTTTTAAAAAACTGAAAAAGATTCTTGAAGTTTGATTCTAAGGTTGCAACTTTTTCTAGTACACAGTATTTACTGTATGACTTATCACAGTTAAACTACTATCACTTAAGAAATAGTACAACTGCGCATGGCAACACAGCTCAGTGGTAAAGGCACTAATGTCCTGATGAGTTTGATCCCGGAAGCCACATAAGAGAATTCCTGACACTTGCACCATGGCATTCGACACCACCACCACCCCCACACACAAACCAATGTATAAAAAAGTGGAAGGAAGAAAGGGGGGAGGGNGGAGAGGGAGAGGGAGAGGGAGAGGGAGAGGGAGAGGGACTGAACTGTGGGTTCCCAGAGTTTATACATGGAAACCTTAACCACAAAGTGACTGTATTTGTAATTGCTTTTATAGATGCAATTAAAGAACCCCCTAAGTTAACAGACATGATTGTTATGGCAGTATCATGTTGCATAGCTGGAATGCATTACAACAGAAAAAAAGTCATGTGTGAACACAGCAAAATATGTAAGCCATTAGAAAAGGCTTACCTTAATCTTAGACAGAACTATTTAGAATTCTGAAAATAAATTTCTGTTTAACTCACCTAGTTTATTGTATTTTGTTATAACTCTATGAGGCAAACACATAACCTTAAAGGAAAAATATATTTGAAACATTCCACTTACCTTGAAATACATATCTCTCTAACTTGCTGAGGTGTCAAAGCAAAAATAAAAAACTTCTCTTGAAACCGCTGAATACTGCTTTGAACTGAGGAGGGAAAAAGATGTATTCAGTAACAAAGAAGCACCTGCAATAACGAGCTAAGCCCTGAAATGTTAAAGGTTAAATGTAATTAATACTCTAAAACTCCAAGATTGTATGAAATGTATACATGAGCTTAATTTTAAATAATCATTCAGTATTCTAAAACATGAACTATACTGTGATATCAGAATATAATAAAACCATTCAAGATGACATTCACTCTGGCTATCTCCTGAGTGTCAGACAAAGCCATCAGAGCAGGCCACCCATGACATGCATGTTTTCTCGAGGCTGGAGAGATGGCTCAGGGCTAACAGTACTGGCAGCTCTTTCAAAGGACCCAGACACAATATCTAATACCTACATGGCAGCTCACCACTCTCTGTAACTCCAGTTCCAGTTCTGACACCTTCACACAGACACACCAATAGATATAAAATAAATAACAATAAACAAAAAATAACATGTTCTTAGCATCTTTGTTATTTTAATGCTTTATATTTAAGTACTCAGAGCATACAAAAGTCCAAAAATTGCAAAACTTTGGGTAAATTTGCTAAGTAGTAATTATTGCTTCTAAGACATAACCTAGTTATAAAGAATTAATTATCTGGTAAAGTTATCCTGCTAAACTATATTATTAAAAGCTAAAATGTATTGAAAACATCACAAAGAACTGTAACACATTAAGACTGATGTTCTAATGCTCATTACAGGAATTGTGGCACAAGCCTGTATGTAATCTTAGCTCTCAAAAGGGTGAGGTAAGGGGATCATGAGTTCAACGCCAGCCTGGACTGAACTTAATGCTACAGAGATCTTGTCTCATAAATACACTTACTACAGACAGACAGATAGACAGGGAGGGAGGGAAGGAGGGAAGGAGGGAGGGAGGGAGAATAGACCATAAAGTACTGCAATATCACCCAAGAGCAAGCCAAAATAATTCCTTTATGTTATTGTCATAATTATCCAAGATCATGAACAAGATGATGGCTAAATGTCTAATATCAAAAAGCTCTTTGTCAGTCACATCAAATCAAGAAAAGCATTTACTCCTTGAGTAGAGTAAAAAGCATAGGCACTTTACTATGGGACATAGAACAAAGTACGTTTCCCCCATCCTCGGCTCCTGCTTGTCCTTTCTTCCCTTCCACTTGTGTGGCTTCTTCTTTCCTTTGTCAATGACTAAGTTCACCCATGACAGTGTAACTGTCAACCATAATACCACAGCCCATATTGTGAGATTACAAGGGACACAAGGTGGCTGGGCTATACCCCGCGCAGCACTAGGAAGACTGGCACAAGATCCTGGACCCAATCTCTAGCCCAAAGCAAGCAGCCAAGTGAATCACCAGTGTTCAGTCTTACCTGACAGCATGAGCGCTGTGCTTCTCTAGCCATAAAGCTGAAAATATCTAACACACATACAGAGTTCCCCCAAAAGAACAAGCTTAAAAAATGAGCAACATACACACACACACATACACACACACACACACACACACACACACAAATAAAATTGACATAAAACTTCTAAATCTTTCTCAATTAATATGGTAATACTTTTCTCTACTTTTTATGACAACACACGTGAAAGCTTTCTAAAAACAAAAAATATACAGATAAATTTTTAGTTCTGCTAGTCTGCATTTAAGTCCTTGGGAGGGAGGGAAGGAGGGAGGGAGGGAAGGGGGGAGGGAGGGAAGGGGGGAGAGGGAAAATGAAGGGTCTGAAAATGAAAAGATGGTTCAGGAGTTAATAGGGCTTTTTGTTCCTATAGAGGACCAAAGTTAAACTTTTAACACCTACATCAGATGGTTGGCAACTAACTCCAGCTCCAGAAAGTCTAACATCTTCTGACTTTAAGGATAACATCATGCACTCAAAAAAAATAAAATCTAGGTCAGGCATGACAGTACACATTTTCAATTGCAGCACTCAGAAGGCAGAAGTAGGCAGATCTCTGTGAGTTCAAGGCAAGCCTGGAAAACATAGTGTTACCAAGTCAGCCAAGGCTACATATATAGTAAGACCTTGTCTCAAAATAATTAAGTAAAATAAATGAAGTATTTCAAGGAAAAAAGCTATAGTCTGATACATATCTATTCAGAGCATGGGCAGGGGAGTTGAGAGAGTAGTAGAGGCAAAGAAAGGGAGAGAGAGGGAGAGAGTAGAGAAGCAAAGGCCAGCCATGGCCATGGGGTGGGGGGAAGAGCCCAAGAAAGAAGCAAGCAGCTTACTACAAGGTCAATATAAATTTTTTTAAAGGTTTAATTTATGTATATAAATTAAAAATGTAAAGATTTTAAAAATGTAAAGCTGATAGGTAGATTTGTGGCTCAGTTTAGCCAACGTGGAAATTCATAAAGTTAGCATTGAGTGAACTAATGTGTTACACGGCATCATCTAAGATTGTGACTGGAGCCAGGTAGTGGTGGCACACACACCTTTAAGACAGGTGGATTTCTGAGTTTGAGGCCAGCCTACAGAGTGAGTTCCAGGAAAGCCAGGGCTACACAGGAAACCCTTTCTCGAAAAAGCAAAAAGACTGTGCTTGGTTTCCATCTCCATCAATCACTGCAATGCCATCTACTGATACTTTCCTTATATTCCTTATTACATTGCATCTCTAATCAAAAGTAAATGGCAGCTAGGGAACAGAGATGGGGACTTCCTCCGAAAATTCAAAAAATAGAAGTGTAAAGTAATCCAATTCAAAACTGGGCAAATGATTTGTAAAGACTTCTTTCTAAACAATATACATAATGGCTAATGATCACATGAAAAAGCAATCAATATAATTCATAATCAGAGAACTCCAAGGAAAACTCCTGGGTTGGCTTCTATCCAAAATAAATCACTACCCCCAAAACCAGAACATTTTGGCATGGGTGTGAAAAAAATTCTCATGCAAAGCTGTGTACTGTTCATAGCAATACAAGATATTGCAGCTGTTGTGGTAAATAATATGGTAGTTGCTTAAAAATTAAAAAAACAATCATTATATGATCCAACAATTTCACTTTTGATAAAGAGATATTTACATTAATGTTCAAGAAGTATTATTCATAACGGCTAAAATGTGAAAGCAACCAATTGTCTAAAAACATGGATAAGCAAAAGGCAGAAATACATAATAATTTTCAGTTTTAAGAAGGGAAAAAAAATGATATGTAGTATGCCAAGACAAGTATGGAGGTTATTATGTTAACTATAAAACAAGCCAAATAGCAAAAAAGCTGTATTCTGTGCTTTTATTTCCATGAGGTACTTAGCAGAGTAAATATCAGAGGCAGAAAGTAGAACTGTGGTTACCAGAAGCTAGGGGAGAAGAAATGGGAAATTATAGTTTTATATGGGGAATATAAATATATTTATATTTATAATTATATGGGGAATGGGCTCAGTTTTTCAGTTTTTACAAGATGAAAGGAAACAGAGATGGACTGGTGATGAGAGTCTGTAGACAGTTTGATGTTACAGACATTTTATGACAGTAAAAATGAAATTGGGGGAAAATAAATATATTTCAAGGGGATATTAAAGCTTAAATTTTTATAAAAATGTACAAAGGCTCATTTTTATACAACTGGTGACAGGAGAAATAATGCCATTTTATATTATCAAACTAGTCCAATTTTGATTATTTGGTTAACAACCAACAGATATCCTAATAATAATCACCACTGCAAAAGCTAACTGAAGAGGTCAGAGAATTGAGATTTCTTATATCTGAAAAATAGTGAGTTTAAGTCAGAATTACGAAGTGGAAGATAGCTACTCCCAGAGTGGAATTACCAGAAGTCCTTTCCTTGACTTCAGTATTCTCTGTCTTTCACAGTGAGTGTGTTGCGTAAAACCTTCTTCCCTGTCCCTGCTGCCATTCTAACTGACATTGCTCTGCTCACTGTCTATTTTCTCTGCCAAATTCCGGTGAGAACAAGTGTGGAGTTAGTCATCGTCAGCACCCCTTCCATTCCCATTCCTCTGTCCCATGTCTGAGTAAGCCAGCTCTAAATTCTATTCTGCACAGTCTTCCATTAGCAATGGCCTTAGCTCTTTTTCTAGCAAACCTGTACTTCTCTATTCAGTTCTTCACTATTTGGTCTTACAATTAGGCACTACAATTTCAACTCCTATGATTAACTAGAGCTCTCTCTTTCTTGACATAAATTCCAACAATCCCAAGTATACATATTTGACAACCCAAGCTCCCTCAAGTCTCTATAAGAAAGCATAATTGAATTCTTCATTAATTAGGCTGATAAAACATCTGAGCACAATTTATATTTTCTTTCTTTTTATTTATTTTTATTTTATTATCATTATTTATTTATTTGTTTATTTAATCATTATTTATTTATTTATTATTTGTTTCATTATTATTATTTATGTGTTTGTTTTTCGAGAAAGGGTTTCTCTGTATAGCCCTGCCTGACCTGGAACTCACTCTGTAGACAAGGCTGGCCTCAAACTCAGAAATCCAACCACCTCTGCCTCCCAAGTGCTGGGATTAAAGGCGTGCGCCACCACTGCCCGGCCAATTTATAGTTCTTAGTCATACCCACACTCTCTGTTGTTACTCCCTGTCCCCTTTGCAGTTCTAGGGATCAAATTCAGTTTCAGGCCTCACACATACTAGGGAAGGCCTTGAAAGCTGAGCCCAGTTTTCACACCCTCTCTGAAGTGCCCTGCTTATACCCGAGGCTAACTATGAAGTCTCCATACTTCTGCCTCAGCTTCTCAGCTTCATTTTCTTCTTTCTTCCTATTAAAAACACTTAAACTACATTAATATACTCCCTAAAGGCATCTCATTTCTTCCTTACAAATAGAACACATGGCCACTGCCAAATTAATACCCACTTATTATCTTATTTAATTAGTTTGCTTGAATTTATTCAAATAACTTAAGACAGTCTATTGTAATGGATATAACGAGTCAGCATATCACTTTATACCAGTTTGATCATACTCAGGAGCTTACCAAGTATATCCTAATACAAAGGACTTAAGGATATGAAAAGAATAAAACATTAATTCTGTTATGGTTGAGATTAGCAAGAATTACAAAACCAGTAATACAATGTTCATGAAGATGCTGGCAAAACAATACAATGCTGAGAATATAAATTGGTACAAAGCTGAATTCAACTTCACTGAATATCAAAATATTAAATATTCATGCTCTTTGTTCCAACTTTTCACCTAGGCATTTATCTTTCAAAAATATGTGCAGTTCTTCAAAAACACAAGTAAAGATGTTCACAGATGATATATATCATATATGTATATAGGACTGTAGGAATGGTGCCTGACATTTGATATAACAAAATATTCTAAGTGAGTGAAAACTGAGAATGTACATGAGAATATTGGCATAGTGCCAAGGCAACAAACTATAATCTAAGACACGTAATACACTTCCAAAGAACACTACAATAGACTATCCTAGTGAGACTCTCTTTAGAGGACAGCACTCATAACTATCTCCAACAGAAATAACCCTCTCCAACAGAAAGATCACACAGTGCCCCTGCATTTTTATACATTAAAACATTTCCTGCCAGGCGTGGTGGCCTTTAATCCCAGCACTCGGGAGGCAGAGGCAGGCGGATTTCTGAGTTCGAGGCCAGCCTGGTCTACAAAGTGAGTTCCAGGACAGCCAAGGCTATACAGAGAAACCCTGTCTCAAAACAAAACAAACAAACAAACAAACAAACAAACAAAAAAAAACCATTTCTTTAGCCCCTTAATTTTTGGGGGCTGGGGTTGTTTCTTTTGCTTTTGAAATAAGGACTCAATATGTAATCCAGGTCAGCCTCAAGTTTACTAGGCAGTCCAGGCTGGCCTCCTTATAATAACCTTGCTATAAGCTCACAGATCTCTTGAATTACTGCACACCACACCTGGTTATCAATTTCTTAACATCAATCTGTAGGGGGTATGCATGCTGTGTTACATGTGTGCAAGAGCAGAGAATTTGCTCCAAGAACAGGTTCTCCCCCCTCAACACAGGAGTCTTATGCACTGATTTAGTATTATCAGGTTTGGCAGCAAACATCTTTATTACCCTGAGCCATCTTGCCAACCCTGGCTTTCAATGTTAAGATATTAATAACAAATCACTAGTAGTTGAAGGTTATTTTATTCGCTTCTAAAAATTTTTTTAATTAAAAAGTAATTTTTCTTAATACTTACCTAAACTTGTGGGCTTGATGAGAACATCAAGGACGTCATAGAAGGGCAGGTTTTTTAACTGCACGTCAGGATGGACAGGAGGAATGGGAGGAGATGGCTGCTGCATCTCAAAGGTGGGCTTAGTGTCTTGCAGCAGCACAGAACCAACAGGAGATGATGGTGAATGAGGTGTAATTGAAGTAGAAGGCAACGAGTGGATTCCAGCCACAGCCAAGTCAGGTTCTACTGGTGATGAACTACCATCCAAACTGAAAACCGATGATTTGATTGTGGATAGGTCAGAAAGTCCTTCAAGTGTCCGTGGGTATCGGCGTCTATATAATTCTCGAATTTTAATCTGAACCGCAGGGCTGCAGCCACTCTTCAATAAATGCAACGCCCTCATCAGGAGGTCATGCTTGCGCCCACTTTTATTCCGTCCAGCAAAGCCCAGTAACACTTGTAATTCAGAAACCCTAAAACTAGAAACCATATTCTAAAAAGGGGGAGGGAAAAAGATAAGTTATTGTCTAGTATGTTTTTTTAAAAATCCTACCTAAAATATTGTAAAAACAGATTTTTTTTTCCTGATAGTAATCAATATTACATGCCACAACACATAGAATATAATATTCAGAAACTATCTTCTCATGGAACTTCCAGTTCAGTTGTATTATTAAATCAAATTTTGCTCTCCTCTTCATTTTAGAAACTGGTCTTGGTTCTTATTAACCACTTTACTGTCAGATTATGCTAATATAAATCCATATTTGCTTCTTCACTACAAACTCTTTAATGAAAATGTTCTTTTCAAAACTAAGACCTCCTAATATACAACATAGCATGCTACAAAATTGTCACTAATTAAACAAACAAGATGAACTTTTATGTAACAGTTTAACTTCTAGTGAAATCTACAAAATCTTAGAAAATTTTGATTTAGTAAATCAAAATTTACAAAAATCTTAGTAAAATCTACAAAATCCAACTCTACCTGTGATCTAAAGCCAATGCATTTAACCCCAACTCAAGCATTAAGGAACAATCATTTTTTAAAGATACTTAAAAATATTAAGACTAAGAATCATATATATCCTATATTTAACAGTTCAGCTTCAAAAATGATAAAGAACAATGTAGTTTAGTATCCACATGAGTGTAAGAGCTCTACAGAGTAAGGAATGTGGCTGTCACTGTCCTTAAAAAATTAAGATTCTCTCATGCCAGTCTTACTAATTTGTACTTAATACGCTATTCCTGCTCTACATATCTCATTTGCCTAGTTCATACCATCTAGTAAGTTCTTTACAGCACATGCTGCCTTTTAAGTCTAGCTACTGGGTGATTTTCATTCAATTCCGAACAAAAGAGGTACACAACATAGGTGAGATTTTACCTATGCCACATGAGAATCATCTGCCAAGAGAAAGAAAGAGATATGGAGTCACCCATCCAAAACCTACTCTCAGAAGACCCTCCTCTCCTTGTGACTTGGGGTTTCCCTATCCTATCTCATCAGTTAGGCATGTGGCAGCCAGGATTCCTTTCTTGTAAGACTAAAGGTCTTTAATTCCAGGGGGAAAAAAACAGAGATTAGGGAGACATACTGTATGTCTAGACTAGACTAGACTAGACTAGACTAGACTAGACTTACTATAAACTAAAAAGAAGATGTATGGGCTTAGAAATAAGAATGTGGAATCACAGGATTCTGAATTGTAGAAGACAGCATTTACATTGAAAATTCTGAAGATAGTGGTGTAAAGGTCAAGGATACCCAGTGAGTGGGAAACCTGGGACCCAATATCTATATACAGATGAGGGGCCAAACCTTGTCCCAAGACTCAGAACCCTGGGTTCTTAGAGATGGCTCAGTAGTTAAAAACACTTGACTGTTCTTCCAGAGGATCAGGGTTCAGTTTCCAGCACTCATATCAAGCAGCTCATAAGAGATCTCTCTTTTTGATTTCTATAAAACACTTGCACTGACAGGCATGTACCCACATGCATATCTGCGTAGTTAAAAATAAGATTTTTTAAACAAATGCTACATTTTTTTCTAAACTCCGTTTTCTAACCAAGTTTCATCCAGTTAAACCATCAGAGCCCTCAAGGAATAAAGCTAACCTGCTGCAACAACAGGGCAAGAGTGAATTTTGGGTTTTTGTTTTTTTTGGTTTTTTTTTTTGTTTTTCGAGACAGGGTTTCTCTGTTTAGCCCTGGCTGTCCTGGAACTCACTTTGTAGACCAGGCTGGCCTCGAACTCAGAAATCCGCCTGCCTCTGCCTCCCGAGTGCTGGGATTAAAGGCGTGCGCCACCACGCCCGGCCCAATTTTGGTTATTTTCCTTCATCAATAGTTGATAACTGTATCTGTAACATCATCTTTTAAGTTGTGGTTTTGTTGTTACTCCCATTCTACCTCACTAACTCCAAAGTCTGGCTTTCAGTATTTCTTTAACTTCTACTAGCTCTACACAGATGAATGTCCCTACAAAAAATGTTGGTATGATCTTTTAATTAAAGATGCACAGAGCTAGAGGTATCTCAATAGCAAGGCTTAGGTCTTATTCACAAGGCCACAGCCTCAATCTCCAATGTTTAAAAAGAAAAAAAACAAAAGCAGAGGCAGGTACATGTCTGTGAGTTCAAGGCCAGTCTGGTCTATTTAGTGAGTTCCATGGCTATAAAAAGAGATTCTGTCTCAATCTTAAAAAAACAAACAAAAATGAATAACAACAATAATAAAAAAACAATGAATTATAAAATTAAAATTGGGGATATAATATGTATCATATCTACTTAAACATAAACTATAAAACTTTAAAGTATATATGAAGGCAAGCTAGATCCACTACATTAGAAAATAGCTCATTAAATAGGAAAATATTCTAATTACATGTTAAACCAATGCACTGTTTTCTTGAAATTGCTTTTCAACCCTTAACTAAGCACGAGATGGAAACAAAGAAGTCTGAACTATAGGTAACTCCTACCTGGTTACAAGTTGATACAAGTGGTGCTGACTTCCCATGGGTCACCACATATGACCACAAAGTGGCCTGGAGGCCACTTTGCTAGTTGCCAGGGAAACTATAAACTGTATTGTTAAATGATACCTATTTTAGTTTCTACTGTGTGTGTGTTTGTGTGTGTGTGTGTGTGTGTGTGTGTGTGTGAGAATACGAATAACAAAAAAAGTTAACAAAATCAATATAGCAAAAAATATCTTAAGATAGTCTGCATAGCAAATCACAAACAAATCTCTTCATTCCTAACCACTGTCTGTTTCAGAGGTCATAGAAAGCCCCATTCCTCATAAAATCATTCCCTATAAGTAAGCCTACTTACATGAGGGACTTTAAGCAGATCTCTTGCTTACAATAAAAAATTTTAACTCATCTCAAAGCAACAAAAACCAAAATTAAATGTCATCTATTAAAAGAAGTAATAAAGAATATACTATAGTGGCTAGAAAGATGACCCAACGGTTATGAATACTTTTTGCTCTTGTAGAAAGCTCAGGTTCAGTTCTCAACAGCCACATGTCAGTTCTCAATCATTTGTAATTCTAGTTCCAGTGGATCTGTGACGTTCTTATGGTTTCCACAGGCAGTACATGGACATGATACATAAACATACATTCAAACAAAACACTCATACACATAAAGTAAAAATAAATCTTAAAAACCAACATACTAGATTTCAAAACCTGTAAGACAACCACAGTTCTTACAGAAAATAGTTCAAGAAACAAATAGTATCAAAAGCAACCAAAAGGGAGGAAGAATTAAAGGATAAAGCAAAAAACATTAACTAGAAAGCAAAATGAAGTCAAACTTAAAAACAGAAAAAGAAACAAATGCACAATGTTTTTTAATGATGATGACGATGATGATGACGATGATGATGACAAGAGGTCAGGCACGGTGGCACACAACTTTCATCACAACACTGCAGACGCAGAGCCCAGCCCTGATCTACTTAACTAGTTCTAGGACAGCCGGGCGTGGTGGCGCATGCCTTTAATCCCAGCACTCGGGAGGCAGAGGCAGGCGGATTTCTGAGTTCGAGGCCAGCCTGGTCTACAAAGTGAGTTCCAGGACAGCCAGGGCTATACAGAGAAACCCTGTCTCAAAAAACCAAAAAAAAAAAAAAACCAAAACTAGTTCTAGGACAGCCAGGAATACATAGAGAGATCTGGTCTCCAAAAAAAGTAATAATAATGGTAAAAGAAACTAGGCATGGTGGTACATACTTGCTATTTCAGCAATCTATAGAATGAAACAGGATGATGGCAAGTTTGAGAGCAGTGTGGGCTATGAAAGTCACTCTTTCTTGAAGAAGAAAAACAAGTACACACAAAAACACTTTTTAAGTAGAATGGATCACGCCTGAAACCCCAACATTGAGAAAGCTGAGGCAAGAGTATCATATCAAGTTCCAAGGCAAGAGTGATGTCTACTGAGTGATCCCCTTGTATGTACATACATGTACACACAGAGAGAAAACAGAGGCAAGCTAGGCATACAGCAATGTTTTATATGCATGCAGTATGAAAGAGGGAGGAAAGAGATAAAAGTGCTTCCCTTAAAAAATGTTGTTATGCCATCTGATTCAAGAGGAGGTAGTAATAATCTGTCTCCCACTTCCTCTAAAACCACTGCACACATCAGGCAGTTTAGTGAAGAAATCCTGCCAAGCCCCAAAGGAAAAGAAGGATTTCTATATTCTGGACTATTCAAGAGAATGTGAGGTTAATATTCAGCACATTTTAGCACACACAGTTTTTACAGAGGAATGGATATATGTCAGAGAGCCTCTATTTTAAAAAGAAAAAATGTTGAACTATGTAAATTGTTGCTACTCAAAACTTCAGCAAGTGGGAGTTGTTATACGAACACAACTTTTTCTGGAGAAATACACACACAGACGTCCCCTCACCTCAGACAGGGATCCCATGACAGAACAAAGGAGGTGGAAGGCTAGTGAAAGGAGGTTAGGTCAGCAGAGTGTGAGGAGGGAGTGTACATAACCCTGAAGGGACAATTGAAACTTTCTTGCCAGCAGCTCAGCTCTCCCACACATTCCCTGAAACGATGGTCTCCTCACAATAAGACATAAGAAAGAAATCTCTGAAACTCTGAGCCAAATAAGTCTTTAAATTGACTATTTCCACTATTTTATTACAGCAACAGAAAGCTAACATATGGCTATAATATAAAGGGAGAAGATCACGGAGAAATCATTATTAGTATTTGTCTACTGGCGCTATAGTAAAACAAGTTGCATCTTTATTCATAACTGAGATACAATTTATAAATACTAACACCTCACTGGTACTGTGAGAAGTCCTAACTATGCCCCATATAGTTTAATTTAGGAACCTAAGAAGCTTTAGCATTTTTTTTTTTTTTTGGTTTTTTGGTTTTTCGAGACAGGGTTTCTCTGTATAGCCCTGGCTGTCCTGGAACTCACTTTGTAGACCAGGCTGGCCTCGAACTCAGAAATTCGCCTGCCTCTGCCTCCCGAGTGCTGGGATTAAAGGCGTGTGCCACCATGCCCGGCGCTTTAGCATATTTTAAGTAAATTACTTAGTTAAGATGCCAGGCAAAGCTGAAGACATGTCTCAGTAGAACACTTTCCTAGTATGTATAGGGGAGAACAAGGATATTATTATTATAGTCAGCACTAAATATGCATGAAATATACAATATGACAGATACAATCAAATAATTTGTAAAGATTAAGTATAGACATAAAAATATTTTCACCACCTTTGAAAAAGCAACAATGTTTCCCTGTTTTTTAAGCATGTCAAAGTTGGCACAAGACATACAGAAATTATTAATTTCCAAACTTGCTTCAAATCTAAATTTAAATAAATAAAAATATTAGTATGTTTCAAAGTAGAGTAAAAAGGATTTTGGTCAAAATACCAATTCAAAAACATTTTTTTTTAAAATTCACATTCTTTATAGAGAAAATGGCTCATTATAGGCATTTTAGACATTGATTTGAAATTATACAAGATGAACTTACAATATTTTATCATACTAAAGAAAATTTTTTGCTGGGCGTGGTGGCACACGCCTTTAATCCCAGCACTCAGGAGGCAGAGGCAGGCGGATTTCTGAGTTCAAGGCCAGCCTGGTCTACAAAGTGAGTTCCAGGACAGCCAGGGCTATACAGAGAAACCCTGTCTCAGAAAAAAAAAAAAATTTAAAAACAAAGAAATTATACAAAAGTACTGAGGTCTTATGAAGAACACAGAAGAAAAATCTAGGTTTTAGCCAGAATGAGAATTAGAGAAGAGTAATTACACTGAATTCAAACATAAAATAAAACGTGCTCATGACCCTTAGAAAGCTCACTGATTTCCTTTAGAAAAGGTACTCAATTCATTTAAAAACATTCTGATTTCCTTTAGAGGACATGAGGAACCAAATATTATTCTGAAGTTTATAAAAAGCAAATCACTTTTTAAGAAAGATTTATGGGCTGGAGAGATGGTTCAGTGGTTACGTGCTCTTCCAGAGGTTCTGAGTTCAATTCCCAGCAACCACATGGTGGCTCACAACCATCTGTAATGGAATCTGATGCCCTCTTCTGGTGTGTCTGAAGACAGCAACAGTGTACTCACATGATAAATAAATCTAGAAAGAAAGATAGAAAGAAAGATTGATTTATTTACTAGTTTAAGAAGGAAAACCAGGGCTGGTGAGATGGCTCAGCGGGTAAGAGCACCCGACTGCTCTTCCGAAGGTAATAAGTTCAAATCCCAGCATCCACATGGTGGCTCACAACCATCCGTAACGAGATCTAGCGCCCTCTTCTGGAGTGTCTGAAGACAGTTACAGTGTACTTATATATAATAAATAAAATAAATCTTTAAAAAAAAAAAAAAAAAAAAAGAAGGAAAACCATATGATTTTGATAAATGACAGAAAAGGATCTGATAAATTTTTTTTACTCAGATAACTCACTTAATTAGGTATAAAAAAACCTTGTCAACATGAAAAATGACATCAGAAATCAATAGCAAATATCCTATCAAAGATGAAACACCGGCTCAGAAGTCTAAAACCCATAAAATGTATACTGTTTTGTCAATAAACATTATTCCAAAGATTCCAGATAACAAAACAAAGCAATAAATAGTCTTTGATTTAGGAGCTGGAAATGGAGCTGAGTTGGTACAGTGTTTGCTTAGCATAAATGATGTCCACAATCCCATCCCCAGCACTGCATAAACTGGACATGGTGTCAGCTGTAATCTTATCACTCAGGAAACTAAAATGGTAGAATTTAAGTTCAACCAGTCAGAGTAACAAGGTATGATCTTACCTCAAAACAAAACAGAAACATTTTCAAGTGACTAAGGAAAAATAATACTTAGTGGGAGAACATAAATAACACAAATTCAAAATAGAAAAGACTAAATTTCAAAACTTTTCAAACACTAAAACACAACTGGGAGTGGGGAGTAGTGCCCACCCCTTTAATCCCAGCACACAGGAAGGCACAGACAGACAAAGGAGCGAGTCTCTGAGTTCAAGACCAGCCTAGTCTGCAGAGTCCCAGGCAATCTAGGACACAACAACCAAAACAAGCAGGGTAGTGAGCAGTTAGTGTTCTATAGGTAAGAAAGCAAAAGCTTTTTAGACTAACACATCAAAATTTCAAGTTATCAAGAGAATATGAAGAGGCAAAAATGTATGTAACTTCACAAGTAGTAAAGTGAAAAAAAAAATTGACAAAGAGGGAAGAAAAAATAAAATCAACCCTAAAACAAATAAACACAGGCAGACAAAATTTAAAGTCAAGAATCACATAAAAGAGAAAAGAAAAAAATGACAGGTTAAAAACTATAAAAATATATTAATAATCCCCAAATAAAAAAAATTAACTGTATTAAAAGCCAGATTAGGAAAACCAGTACAAAAACTATATTAGAAAGATAACACAGGAATGTAAAGAATTCTACCTGTAAATGTGGCAATTTAGAGAAAACGGACCCTTTTTAAAAAACAAACTATCAAAACAAATAATGTAAGTATCCTTCTAATTTGCCAAGAAATTTAATTGATTGCAGGGGGTGAGGGGTCTCACTATGGAGCCTTGCTGGCCTAGAACTCACCACACCAAGTTTTTAACTCAAGAATTACCCCCCCCCCCAAATTATGAGACCTATGAACAACATCTGCAGCTCTTAGAAAGGACTGAAGTTTAGCTTCCAGCATCCATCCCGGGTGGCTCACAACCCCAAACTATAGAGGAATCCCATCCTCTTCTGGTCTCAAGTACTACAGTATGTGGTGCATACACTCTGGCATATACATATGCACATTTTTTTTTAAGAAGTTGAAGCCTCAATTTAACAGAATTTTACCAAAAAAAAAAAAAAAAAAACCTACAAACCAATATAAACAAAAGTTTTAACAGAATAATATTAAATAAAGTACAGTAATGTCTAGAAAAGATTATGTACTACCCTAAGTGGGATTATGCTAGAAAGGCAAGGCTGGGTTCAAGAAATTGTACAGCAATTTAAAAAGTCATGTGACCATAATCAACACAGAGAATTACCAAAAATTTCAAAACCCAATCATGATTTTAAGGAGGAAGAGGGTGTGTAGTGCATGAGTCAAGGAGATTATTGCTAGCTCAAGGCAACCTGGACTATATAGTATCAGGCCAGTCAAGGATATCCAGCAAGACTCTTAAAAATAGGAATAGAGCAGGGCGTGGTGGCGCACGCCTTTAATCCCAGCACTCAGGAGGCAGAGGCAGGCCGATTTCTGAGTTCAAGGCCAGCCTGGTCTACAAAGTGAGTTCCAGGACAGCCAGGGCTATACAGAGAAACCCTGTCTCGGAAAAAAAACAAAAAATAAAATAGGAATAGAGCCGGGTGGTGGTGGCACACGCCTTTAATCCCAGCACTTGGGAGTCAGAGGCAGGCGGATTTCTAAGTTTGACGCCAGCCTGCTCTACAGAGTGAGTCCCAAGACAGCCAGGGCTGCATAGAGAAACCCTGTCTCCAAAAACAAACAAACAAACAAAACAAAACAAAACAAAACGCCCCTGTAGGTTCATGTTTGAATGTTCATGTCCATCCTATGTATGTCATCCATGTCCCCATCATTGTCTACATATGCATACACACTCACACAAACGACATACACAGTTGTTGAAATTGTTTGGGAAGGATTAGGAGGTGTGGCCTTCTTGGAGGAAATGTATCACGGGGAGTAGGCTTTGAGGTTTCAAAAGCCCAGGCCAGTCTCACCTTGTCTCCCCTCCCCTATTCTTACTCCCTCTCCTCTCCTCTTCTTTTCTCTCTCCTCCCACCCCCTCTCCTCTCTCTGCCTGCTGCCTGTGGATCAGTATGTAAAGCTCCTTATCTAGCACCATGTCTGCTTGCCTGTTTCCCACCATGATGATCCTCTGAAATTAAGCAAGCCCCCAAATAAATGCTTCCTTTTGTCATGATGTTTCCCCCTAGCAACAGAATAGTAACTAAGACAAGTGATTATGCTCATTACTGCTCAATATGTGTTGAAAGTTCTATCGGGTAGAATAATCCAAGAAAATAAAAGGCTGAATAAATAGGCTAAAAACGAAACACTAAAACTGCATCTCTATAAACTAAAGCGAACAAGGGTAACAACAAACAAACCAGAACAAAACGCACCCCACAGCCTTATAAACACTCTCAAAAAATTAAAATTACATGTAAAAATATAATAGGCATACTGAGTTTATATGTTAAAAGCTACAAAAACTAGAGGAAAAAAATCCAAGAAGAAAACAAATGTATTCTTCATGTAGGTTTTTTTCTCAACCATCTTTCCCTAAATTATAATAAACATTAACATAGTTAACTAAATCTCAGCAAGACATTTTGTAGACTCATGTTGATATTATTCTAAATTGAACACAGAAAAGACAAAAGAACTAAAAGAACTGCTTTCATCTTTCTTTTAAAAGAACAGAGGGCCAGGTGGTGGTGGCGGCGGCGGCGGTGGCACACGCCTTTAGTCCCAGCATTTGCGAGGCAGAGGCAGGCGGATTTCTGAGTTCAAGGCCAGCCTGGTCTACAGAGTGAGTTCCAGGACAGCCAGGGCTACACTGGGAAACCCTGTCTCCAAAAAACAAAAAACAAAAAACAAAAAAATACAAAAAACAAAAAACAGAGGGCTATGTAGCTCAGTGATAAGAGTGGTTGCACTGCATGGGCAAGGTATTCACCAAACCACAAACAAATGGAGAGGAAATCAATCTATCCCAGCTTCACAATATAGCTTCAATAATCAAGATTCAAGATTGTGTTATATCACAACAGATATCAGGTGACGGGCAGGCAGGTTGTTCAATGGAACAGAACAGAAACCACAGAAATAGAAACAGACCTGTACAAATATGCCCAAATAATATTTGACAAAGATGTAAAAGCTAAATTATGCTGAAACAATTAGACACCCATAGCTTCAAATAAATCACATCTGCTTTTTGTAACAATAAAAGCAGATGACTTTTTCTTTAAAGGCGGGTAAGGAATATTCAGAATCTAATTTAGGAAGAGTTCTTTTTTTTTTTTTTGGTTTTTCAAGACAGGGTTTCTCTGAGTAGTCCTGGCTGTCCTGGAACTCACTCTGTAGACCAGGCTGGCCTCGAACTTAGAAATCCGCCTGCCTCTGCCTCCCAAGTGCTGGGATTACAGGCATGCGCCACCACGCCCGGCTTGGAAGAGTTCTTAAATAAGACAGTAAAAACCAAGACACAAAAAGAAAAATGACATACTAGACTTCACCAAAATTAAAACTTACATCTTGCAAAAGACCCCTTTATAACAATGAAAAGGTAGGCTTTTCATCAGGCTTGGATACAATACATGCAAACTTCATAGCTAATAAGGGACTAGAATCCAGAATATACTTAAAACTGTTATTGTTCAGTAGGAAAAAAAAAGGAAGGAAACAATCCATTTAGGAAAAGGTCAAAAGACATGCAGAAACATTTCATAAATGAGAATGTATAGGCAAACAAGCACGTAAAAATTAACATAATTAGCCATCAGGGAAATGCAAATTAAAACCTCACTAGCATCTCACTTAGATACCTACCAGAATGGCTAAAATGAAACTAGTGTTAACACCAAATGCTGGCTGGCAAGGAGGCAGAGAACTTGGATCAGGCCATGCATTGTTGGTAGGAAGGGAAAATGGTACAGCAACTCTGGAAAAGTTTAGCAAGTTCTTTTTAAAAAACAAAAAAACCTTACAATAACCATAAGATCCATCAATTAATTACACTCCTGGGCAGAGAAATAAAAATTTATGCGTGCATAAATGAATCTTTATAAAACCTATCATAACAACCAAAACCTAACACAGATGTCCTAAAATTTTTCAGTAAATACATACCCCACTACTAATACTTATTCAACAGTAAAATGAATAACTCGTTTTTTCTTTTTCTTTTTTTTTTTTTTTTGGGGGGGGGAGGGCGGGTATTTCGAGACAGGGTTTCTCTGTGTGCCCTGGCTGTCCTGGAACTCACTTGGTAGACCAGGCTGGCCTCGAACTCAGAAATCCACCTCCCTCTGCCTCCTGAGTGCTGGGATTAAAGGCGTGCACCACCACGCCCGGCTTTCATTTTTTTCACATATTATGGTGCAGATGGCACTCAGAAAATTAATTATGAATGGTCAACACTGGGACTGGGAAGCTATGACTCCACAGTAAGGTGCTTTCCATACAAAGCACAGACTCAAAGAGGAGACCGAATCCCTAGCACAGGTTGCTGGCACATTGGCAGACTGGGTTTTATGGGACCCTGCCTCAATGAGTAAGGGTAAAAACAATCGAGAATGTTTCCTAACATCAACCTTGGGCTTCCATGTGCATACCTGCATTGAGAGTGATTGGCTAGTTTGATTCCTGGATTCCTAAGGAAGGAGAAAGCAGACTCCTAGAACTCTTCTTCTGACCTCCACAAAAAATACTGTAATGTATATACACGCACACACACACACACACACACACACACACACACACACGCACACACACACAGAGAAATCATAAAATTTTAAATGTAGGGGCTGAAGAGATGGCTCAACGGTTAAGAGCACTAACTGCTCTTCCAAAGGTCCTGAGTTCAAATCCCAGCAACCACATGATGGCTCACAACCATAAGTACAGCTACAATGTACATATACATAAAATAAATAAATAAATCTTCTTTTAATTTTTTTTAAAATGTGCACGGGATGTGCCATTTCTTCCAAAATCAAGTGAATAATTATATTAAAAGCAAAATCTAAAATTAAAAAGACTGTCTAACACTAATAGGCCAGATTTAAATCTTTAAATAGTATACGCATAAAAATTTTAAATTAAGGCTAGGAATGTGGCTCAATGGCTGATAACCTATTTGAATACACTAGGTCCTGGGTTCAATGTCCAGCACAGTGATAATAAAAACAATGCACACACACACAAAATGTAGAGGGAATTTTCAAAATCAGCAGAACAGATTCAAACTCTTATGTAATAATCATAATCTTAATTTTAAAAATAAAAAGATTAAGAAAACACTGAACTAAAAAAAAAAAAAAAAATCCAGGGACGGAGAATTTCTCAGGAAGTAGCTCAGTTGGTAGATGCTTGTTTAGCCTGCACCAAGCCCTAGGCTTAATTCTCAAACAGTGCACAAAATTTGGCCTGGCCCCTGATGCATGCAATTGCAGCATTCCAGAGGCGGGGTTAAAAGGATCAGCAATTCAAAGTCATCTTTTCAAGGCCAGCCCTGGATACATGAGACACTGTGTTCCATAAATAAATCATGCTGGCATAAGATAGGTATAATTTGGTCTTGGGGGTGGGGGTGGGGGTGGGGTGGGGGTGGGGATTATAGCTGAAGAGCCTATGGCTCAGTAGTTAAAAGCACTTATTGCTCTTGCAGAGAACTCTGGCACTCACTACCTCCTTCTGACCTGTTAACCCCTGGTACGCACATACAGGTAAAATATTAATACACATAAAATGAATCTAAAGAAAAAAATTTTAAAACAAGATATGAACACTGACTGTTCTTCCAGGGGTCCTGAGTTAAAATTCCAGCAACCACATGGTGGCTCACAACCATCTGTAATAAGATCTGACGCCCTCTTCTGGTGTGCCTGAAGATAGCTACAGTGTACTTACATATAATAAATACATAAATCTTAAAAACACAAAGAAAGAAAAAAAAGAGGCGGAGGCCGAAGCATCACAAGTGAGTTTAAGACCAGCCTAAGCTGACTGGAGAGATGGTTAAGAGCACTGACTGTGGAGTCGAACAGGGACGGCCGGAGAGAGCAGGGCAGCCGGAGGGAACAGGGACGACCTGAGCGAGTGGGCCGAAGCGAGCAGGGCCAACGGGAGCAAGCAGAGCAGATTAGAGCAAGTGGGGCCGACTGGAGCAAGTGGGGCCGACTGGAGCGAGCGGGGTCAAGCAGAACAAGGGGGAAAAAAAAAAAGCACTGACTGCTCTTCCAAAGGTCCTGAGTTCAAATCCCAGCAACCACATGGTGGCTCAAAACCATCTGTAATGAGATTTGTACTTACATATAATAAATAGAGCTCAAGATGGCTAGAAAGATGGTTTAGTTAAGAGAACTTGCTGCTCTTGCACCCAGGTTCAATTTCCAGCACCTACACTGTGGCTCACAACCATCTGTAACCCGTGTGTGTGTGTGTGTGTGTGTGTGTGTGTGTGTCTGTGTGTCTGTGTGTCTGTGTGTGTTAGCAGATCTGATGCCCTCTTCTGGTTTCCAGGATACTAAAAGCCCAAATGTGGTACACATCCATTAAACATCCATACACATTATATGGATGGATGGGTAAATGGTGGGTGGGTAGATGGATGTACAGATAGATAGGTTTGTGAAATGAGATAAGTAGGTAGATTGATTGATTTGGTTGATTGACTGATTGATTGATTGATTGATTGATTGAGATGGCTTAGTTACTCAGTAAAGGCCTCCTGGCACAAGCATAAGAACTTGAGTTCAGATTCCCAGCATCTACATAAAAAGCTGGATACCAGAGTACACAACTGTAATCTCAGTGCTGGGGAGGTGAAGACAGAAGGATCCCTGTAGCTCAAGGCAGCCACATAGATAAGCTCATAGAGTACTGTAGAAAGCAACTAAGAAAGATACACCCTCAAGGCAGCCACATAGATAAGCTCATAGAGTACTGTAGAAAGCAACTAAGAAAGATACACCCATTCTCTGGCCTCCAAACACATGCACATGTACCTACTCAGACAGACACAGACACAGACACACACATACACATACACACACACACCCCACATCCTATGGTCTTAAATGCCTATATAATAAAATATTGAAAAATAAGGAAAGACACTCAACATAAGAAATGAGAGGAGGGGCTGGTGAGATGGCTCAGCGGGTAAGAGCACCCGACTGCTCTTCCAAAGGTGATAAGTTCAAATCCCAGCAACCACATGGTGGCTCACAACCATCCTTAATGAGATCTGGCGCCCTCTTCTGGAATGCCTGAAGACAGCTACAGTGTACTTACATATAATAAATAAAATAAATCTTTAAAAAAAAAAAAAAAAAAAAAAAAGAAATGAGAGGAAACCAGAAACCTGCCAGCCTTTGACTCCTGAATGCTGGAATTAAAAGTCACTGCTGCCAGGGTAGTTGGCAAGCTTAACTATCAAGGGTACTTTAAAAAGGATGTCAGAGAAGCCAAGTGTAGTTAGTAGCACATGCCTTTAATCACTGCATTCAGGAGCCAGAGGTAGGTGTATCAAAGGAGGAGGGGGAAGAAGAAGGAGAAGGAGAAGAAGAAGAAAAGAGGAAGAGAAACTGAACAAATTTCTTGAGTGGGGGGTGACAATTACAATTATAAACAAAGTAATTGCAGCAATAGGTTAAAATCCAGTATCAATGAAAATAGCTCCAACAATATTACAGCAGACTTTATTAGACATTTATAAAACACATTATTCTAATGTCACAAACTCTTGTCGAAGAGGGAAAGCATATTTTATGACCAAAGTGACATTTGTACTTTGAATACAAAATTAAGCTGGGCAGTGGTGGTGCATGCCTTTAATCCCAGTACTCGGGAGGCAGAGGCAGGCAGATTTCTGAGTTCGAGGCCAGCTTGGTCTATAGAGTGAGTTCCAGGACAGCCAGGGCTATACAGAGAAACCCTGTCTCGAAAAAAAACAAAAAAAAAAAAAAAAAGAAGCTACACAGGAGCAGTTGATTCTTTTGATGCCTTCTTTTCCCCCAGAGATGCTCACTAGTGTAGCATGGGGAATGGCGAGGTTGAGAAATCAAGTATTCTGGCACACACCTTTAATCCCAATCCTGAAGAGGCAGAAGGATCTGTGAGTTTGGAGCCATCTTAGTCTACAGAGCAAGACCCTATTCTCAAAAAGCAAGCATGGAGCTGCAGGAGAGAGAGAGAGAGAGAGAGAGAGAGAGAGAGAGAGAGAGAGAGAGAGGAAAGTGGGGGTGGGGGGAGGATGCAGGGACAAGGACAGGGAGAAGGAGGGGGTGAGGGAGGGATGGAGAGAGAATATGAGAAAATGAGAATATGAGACTATCAAGAAAGCATAAAGCTGCAGCTTCCAGTCACCCATTCAACTGTAAACGGGAGCAGAGGGGACTGGGGTGCTAAGCTAGGATAGTCAGTGAGTTAGGTTTATTATTACATGCATTTGTTTTTTACTTTGCTATAGAACATTCAGTATAAAGGTAGCAAAATTTTAATTCTTTAAAAAGATTTTTAAATTATTTTAAACTGTGTATGTGGGCTATCTATGAGGAGAGTATATAAATGTGGGTGCAGTGCAAGTGCCCACAAAGACCAAAGGTTACAAGTGGTTGTGACTTCCCTTACAGGATTGCTAAGAATCAAATTTGAGTCCCCTGGAAGAGTAGTACACACTCTTAACTGCTGAGCCATCTCTCCAGTCAAGTATTTTCCACCGTTTTTATTGTTTTGTTTTGTTTTCTCTGTGTAGCCCTAGCTGTCCTGGAACTCACTCTGTAGACCAGGCTAGCCTCGAACTCAAGTCATTCGCCTGCCTCCCGAGTGCTGGGATTAAAGGTATACACCACCACTACCTAGCTCCCTATCCAATTCTTAAGTATATGTTTCAAATGCTATATATTTAGAAACAGGATGACTTAAACATCTATGATTTACTTTTTCAAAGTAATTGAGAGTTTACTGAAGCCTCACAGTAGAATCAATAAGTCTCTATAAATAAAGGATATGAGTACTGCAAACAAAACTTTCATATTACCTACAAATCCTGAAAAAAATATCTCTAATAATAATTATCTCATACAACATAAATACTATATAAAGAGTAGTCCTACTACACTGGTCAGGCAACAAACAAAAACCAATAGGGCACTGGAGAAAAGACTCAACAGTTGAGAACACTAGCACCTCACATGGTGGCTTACAACCCCTGTAACTCCAGTCCTAAGCGATTTAACTCTTCTGACCTCCTCAAACACTATACCCACAAGTGGTACTCAAGACAAAACACCCACGCACATAAAATAAATAAATTTTTCAAAAGAAAAATAGAAAGTTTACTGCAAACAACACATCCTGTTATACCTGCAAGCAGCCTCCTTAACCTCTTGCTATACCAGTTTTTTTATTACTTCATTTCCTTTTATGCTTGGTTTAATTGAATTGTTATTTTGTCCATGGCTATAGGACCAACAGGCTATTGTATCTAGCCTATGTTAAACACGCTTCACACAGCTTAAGTATATACTAGGCTATCCCACATAAATTTATGTAAATACAGTATATAAAGCCAAATGTGGTGGTGCATACCAATAAGCTTCAGGAGCTCAATCAGAACTATCTTCAGCAACACAGTGCTCAAGAGCAGCCCAAGCTACACGTGACTGTGCCTCAAAAAAAGAAAAAAGGAGGGAGGGAGGAAGGGAAAGAAAAGGGGTCTGAAGAGATGCTTCTATGGTTAGAAGCACTGTTTGCTCCTCCAAAAGACATTAGGTCCAATTCCCAGAATCCACATTGTGGCTCCCAGCTGCCTGTAACTCTAGTTCCAGAGGCTCCAATGCCATCTTTTACTGTCTGTGGGTTCAGACATACATGCAGGCAAAGCATACACACATAAATAAAAAAGAAAGACTTTTAAAAAGGAAAAAAGATAAAGATATACCCAAAACAACACCCTATGATAATTGCACAAAACTGAAATTCCCTGTCAATATATTTATCAGAATGTGATGTTGGATGATGCTTGAGTATAATTCCATATCTGAGGAGAAAGGAAAGAAAAGAAGTCAAAAGTGGTGGACTGGGGGCTGGTGAGATGGCTCAGCGGGTAAGAGCATCCGACTGCTCTTCTGAAGGTGATAAGTCCAAATCCCAGCAACCACATGGTGGCTCACAACCATCTGATCTGGCTCCCTCTTCTGGAGTGTCTGAAGACAGCTACAGTGTACTTACGTATAATAAAATAAATCTTAAAAAAAAAAAAAAGTGGTGGACCATGCCTATAATCTCAATACTCAGGAATTAGAGGCAAGAGTACCAGGAGCTCAAGACTAGCTCAAGACTAACCTTGTCTTCATGGAGAGTTTGAGAACAGCCTGTGCTTCTACATAAGATGTTGCATTAAATAAATAAAGTTAACAACCATAGATGATTATGTATCAATTCCATTCCTAAATATCCACTCAAGAGAACTGAAAACCTATGCCCAAATAAAACTTATGCTCATGTAGATGAACACTGGTAGTAGCCAGTAAGTAGAAATAATTCAATGCGACACAACAGAACACAAAGGAATAGATCACTGGTACTCACTACAATCTTGAAAACATTATGCTAAATGAAAATGAACCAGACATAAAAGGCCAGTGTTGTGTGATTCCATCGATAAGAAATGCTCATGACAGGCAAACCTACAGACAAAAAGTAGAGTAGTAGATGCTATGGACTAGGGAACAGATGAATTATAAGAAGTGACTACTGAATATAGGGCTTTTTTTGGAATAAGGAAACTGTTCCTGAATTAGACAGTGATGATACTAGTGACTTTGTGTATGTAAATTATCTCAATTTAAAACTAAATAAAAAAGCAGACATCAAACCAGCGGAATTGGCACACTCAAAAGGCAGAGGCAGCCAGGGGTAGTGGCACACGCCTTTAATCCCAGCACTCGGGAGGCAGAGGCAGGCCCAATTTCTGAGTTCGAGGCCAGCCTGGTCTACAGAGTGAGTTCCAGGACAGCCAGGGCTGCACAGAGAAACCCTGTCTCGNAGAGTTCCAGGACAGCCAATATCTCGGAAAAACCAGAGAGACAGAGGGAGGCGAGGCGGTGTGTGTGTGTGTGTGTGTGTGTGTGTGTGTGTGTGTGTGTGTGTATATCGATCAATCAAACCCACAGAAACAAAAGCAAAACTGCTAAGGAAAAAGGATGTGTTCAGATGATGTCAGGAACCTGCCACTTCATAGTCAGAAAAGTTATTCATGTTTACTGGAGGGAACATACAGAAAGTACCTACTTAAATTCAAGAATATCATGATTCATTGATAACTGGAAATTATCTATTTCATTTTAAATTAACATCTCTTTGGCATGCCTTCAAAAGTATTAAAAATCTCCATTGTATCTCCTACTAGCGTTGAAAACACTATGGATTCTGTCACAGCATATATATTAGTCTGTTTTCCCTGTTCAGTGATTTAGTGGAGGAGTAATGAGGACTTCTAACTTCAACATCTCATTAACTTCTCATTCTCCCTCTATCCTAGTAGTACCTGAGGTTTTAAAACAGAAGCCTCCTGGTTGGTGTAAAGGATTAAACACTTGGATCTTCCAGGCAGAAAATTACCTGTTACAGAATTCGTTTAGCTTCTTAGTATCAAAGAACCACCTCTTAGTTTCTATACCCCATCGTCCATGCTTCCATTAAACATAGGGCATGAAGTATGCTAGGCAAAATCTACATAGCAGTGAGTTATGTAGCAACCAGCCAAGCTAACTGATTTCAAATTATGATGCCACAAACTTTCCAGGTTCGAGTTTACCCACAACTATGATACACATCCAACATTTGATATGCATCTTCATTCTTTCTATAAGGTACACAGAAATCTAGTTCTCAATCCATGAAAGGAAGGCAATGAATACAGGAGGGATGTCCTTTTAAGAAAAATAAAAACAAATAGGATTGTCACTACAAACAGATCTCCCATCCACTGCTGTGTAGAGAATGGAATGAATTGTCTACATTGAACTGCTGCAAAAATTTAAGAATGACTGCCACCAGAAACCCAACACTAGAACTGTGTAACAAGGAAGGAAAAACAAGGGCAGAAAAAAACTAGTGAATAGTTGAATAGATTAAATTGACTCAAAAAACCCAATTGATCTACCTCCATGACTTCATCCAGCACTTAGCTCCTTAAGAGATTATTTTAAGGAGAAAAATCATAGTGGTAATGATAGACCTACTGTTGATCTTTGTGGTAGTTTGAATGCAAATGTCCCCCAGAGTATAATGTCTAAATATTTGGCTCCCAGTTAGAGAACTGTTTGAGAAATGATTAGAAGGATTAGGAGCCTTATTGGAGGAAGTGTGTGGCTGGGGATAAGTTTTAATATTTCAAAAGCCTAGGCCAGGCCCATGCATCTTCCTGTTGACTGTGGCTCAAGATATAAAGCTCTTGGCTCAGTGGTTCTCAACCTGGGGCTCAAAAGACCTTTTCACAGGGATGCCTAAGACCATCAGGAAAATTGGGATATTTAAAATTCGTAACAATAGCAAAATTAGTAATAAAATAGCAATGAAAATAATCTTATGGTTGGGGGGGTCACCACAACATGAAGAACTGTGTAAAGGGTCATAACACTACTTACAAAGGTTGAGAACCACCACCTTAGTTACTGCTCTAACCTATGCCTGTTTGCTTCCCACAGTAATGATGAACTAACCTTCTCAAACTGTAAGCAAGCTCCCAATTAAATGTTTTCTTTTATAAGAGTTGCCTTGGTCATGGTGGTTCTTCAGAGCAATAGACCAGAAGCTAAAACAATCTTGTACCAAGTTAATTCACATATAGCTAGTTAATTCACAAACTAGTTAGTCATCTCTTCAATTATAACAAAGATGTGATTATTATACTTGAGCATCTAGGAAACTGTGTAGCCCTGGCTGTCCCGAAACTCACTCTGTAGACCAGGCAGGTTGGCCTTGAACTCAGAAATCCGCCTGCCTCTGCCTCCCAAGTGCTGGGATTAAAGGCTTGTGCCGCTGCTGCCGCCACCCCGACTTTGTTTGAAAACTGATAAGGGATACAACATGGGATACAACAGGCATCCATATAAACTTTATTGGGAAAAATCAATCTTTCCTGAAACAGGAGGGAAAATGGTAGGCCCTATGCAAGCTTTCACATTCACTCTTTTGTTGGCTGTCCAGCCAGCCAACATCCTTTTCCCACAAACAATAACAGTCTCACAAAGCAAAACCAGATTAAAGTAAACCAAACACCAAACAAGCCTAAGTTACCCCAACTGGCTGCACGTTCATTTAATTTCAAATCTATACTTCTGTCTCCACTTTAAAACACAGACAGACAGAGACACACACGAGTCATGGTTTCTATCTGTAAACATCCCACATATGTCGTCAGGAACTCGGCCTTCAATGCAGCTCACCATACCTGGCTTAGTTTGGGATAAGGTTTCTGCGAAGATTATCTCATGGAGAAAAAAATAAATTCTTTTTCCTTGTAACCCCCAACAGCCTCTCCGTTAGAGCCCGACTACAAAGGCACCAACGATAAAGTTATGACCTTGTTCTCATGCTAGCAAATAGTTGTTCCTCAAGAGCACCAACTACACACACATGACAACACAGACTCGGAAGCTTTCTTGTCATAGTTACAAACCAAGTCTCTGGGTAGGAGGCCGACTACGGAAGGCGGCGTTCCCAAAAGAGCGCGCTTCTTCCCACGCCGAGGGAGAAAGCACGGGTGGGAGGAAGGGGCCTCATCTCGTGACAAACCTGCCTAGACCCCAGCGGGGTACAGGGAGCTCCCTAAACGCAACTTCACGGCTCCGAAGGCAGGCGGGCGGGCGGGCGGTCACAGCGTGGCCCGGGGTCGCCACGGCTCAGGCGACCGCCGCTGCCCCGTGCCCAGCCGAGCGGAGCCACCGGCCCCGCCAGGTGTGCGGCCCGCCGGGTGCCCGGGCCATCCGCCCGCCCTCGCGCGCGCGGCGCCCGACCGTACGGTTCCGCCAACCGGCCGCACGCCCCGGCAACAACCGCGACGGCGACGGCGACGGTGGCGGTGGCGGCGGCGCCGCGCTGCTCCCGCCTCCCCTCCCCCCGCCCTGCGGCCTCAGCTCACCCCCCCCACTCCCCGCCCCCGCGACGCTCACCCTCAACTCCTCGAAATCCGCCATTTTCTCCCGCCCGCGGGCGCCTCTGCCGTCGCCGCTCCTCCGCCCGCTGCCGCCAACGACACCGCCACCGTCTCCAGCAACATCCTGCACTGGGCGCCGCTCTAGACGCCGCGGCCACAGCCGCCGCCGCGCCACCACCTCCACCGCCTCCACCGGGCCCCTCACGTGACCTGTGAGGGAGTCCCGCCCCCGGCGCGCGCCGGCCCCGCCCCTCGCGGCGCCCCCAACCCAACGCGCGCGGTCTTCCGCCCGAGCGCGCCCCCCCCCCCACGCGCTTCCGGTTGGTGGCCGGTCCCCGCTGAGCGCGGTCCTGCTCGCCGCTTCCTGTCCCCCCCCCCCCCCCCCCTGTTCCCCGCACCGGGAGAGCGGGCGGCTCCCGAGGCTCGTACCGGAACTGTGGCCTTCTCCCAGGACTTGGAGGACGGCCTCGGCTGAGGAAGTGGCCGAGAGGAGAGAGTTGACAGGACTCACGGAAACACTCGAGAAGATTCTCACAGTGCTCTACTCAAGGTGGCAGAGAACAGAGGAAGCAGCCTCAGTGCCATCCCCAGAGTGGCTGTAATAGATAGGATGAGCCAAGTAAGGGTGATGTGGGAACCGTTGTTCCAAGTTAATGGTGATCGCGGATAAGAATAGTTTTGTGTTTGTGTTGTGTGTGTGTTGTGTCGCTGTAACCCAGGCTCGCTTGAAACTCTTTCGTCGACCAGTTTCGAACTCAAGAGATTCACCTGCTTCTTGACTGCTGAGAGTAAAGGTGTGTGCCACCGCACCCAGTTGGCTAAGACCTTTTAATTTATGTCTTAATTTTTCACCTTGGCTGACATTTTTCCTGACCTTGAAGGGAATGCCAATGGCCTGGACAGCAAAGTTGAAAGAAATGTGGGTAAGGTGAGAAAAGTGAAGTAAGAGCGAGCACCCCAGAGAACTCTGATGAAAAAAAGTCAGGAAATCCTGATAGCTGAAGAAAAAAAAAAAAATGAAGAGACGAGAAATCGAAGAAAGATTGCCGATATCCCCAGACTCGATGAAAGAATGAAAAAAGGAGAAATAAACCGGATACTTGGACTTGGGAGGTTGAAGCAGGAGGATAAGGGATTGTTATGCAGCCTGGTGGAAGCCAGCCTGGAGTACAGTGTGAGAATGAAAAAAACAAAACATAATGACAGACATAATGCAGATTCAAACTGGCTGGTCACACACATGGTTCAGATTTCATTGATAAGACTGACGGAACCCGTTAAATATTGCTACTACCTAAGGCTTCTTTCCAGTTACAGTCATTCTGAGAACATTGCACTTGTATGAGTTTTAAAGTGTTGATCTGTGGGCAAAGAATTCCTACTCTATACCTCTGTCAGTTCTCCTTAGCATACAGGATCTTTCTTCAAACATACGTGATAAGTTTAGGCTGTAGTCCAGTGGTAAACTCTGGACTAGACTCTGTTAGTCCCTGGTCTCCATCCCCAACATAGAAAAACAAAACAAACAAACCCTAAGCTCTAAACTACCTCTCCTTAAACTCTTACCCAAGAGCTAACTGAAGTAAGGTATAATGTGTAATGAATAATTGAACTTTAGTGAGTGGAATGTGGACAGCTGACTCAAGGTTTAAAAACAAAACACTGTTTCTTAGTCATTGTGCTGTTTCTTAGTCACCGTGGTTGTATTGCTGTGAAGAGGCACTTTGACCAAGACAACTATTATAAAAGAAAGCATTTAATTGAGACATTGCTTACAGTTTCAGCAGTTTAGTCCAATAGGGGGTGGGGGGTGGCAGGGAGCAAGGCAGTATGCAGTCAGGAACTCTGGGCTTGGCATGGGCTTTTGAAACCTCAAAGCCTACCCCCACTGACACACTTCCTCTAAGAAGGCCACACCTCCTAATCTTCTAATCCTTTCAAATAATATCACTTGTAGTGACTAAGCATTCAAATATAAAAGCCCATGGGAGTCACTCAAACCATCATACTCTATTCACTGGCCTCCACAGTCCCCATACTCTCTCATAGTCTCAAAGCTCCTTAAAAATCCAAAGGTCGTCTCTAATAGAAACGTAAAAGTCACAATCAGATCACCTACTTCCAATATACAGTGGCACGATACACATCACCATTCCAAAAGAGAGGAAAAAGAGCATAGTGTGGGAAGACTGGACCAAAGCAAAACCAGAAACCTAGCAAACTCCAAATTCTGCATCTCCATGTCTGATGTCAAAGTGCTCTTCAGATCTCCAGCTCCCTTCAGCTTCTTTGACTATAACATGTCTCTCTTTTGGGCTGTTTCCCACTCTCTTAGCAGCTCTCCTTGGCAGGTGTCCCACCACTTGGGCTTCTTCAATATTTTGGGGCCTCCAACACACTCCAGGCTTCACTTTCACAGCTTCTCACACCCCTGACTTATATGCCTGTTATCTATCAGTCAGCATCCTTAGCCTAGCATCCTTAGCCTTGGATGGAGATTCCTCAAACCCCTTCCTGCTTCCTTGGCTCAAAAGTCATGAGCACATTGCAGAACAGCTGGGTTCTGTGATTGCTGCAGCTGGAGCTTGGTCGGCTCATTCTCAACAGCTTTCTGCTGTTGATTTTCTTTACTACTTAAGCTTCTCTCTTGTTCCTTCTCAGAAGTTGGAAGGTTAGCTGGGCAAGGCCTTATCTCATTTAGCATCAGACTTTTATCTATTTATCTAACTTCTTATCTCCTTGAGCACAGGATTTAGCTCCAATACACTTCCTGCTGCTGCTCCCCTTTTTTTTTTTTTTTTTTTTTTAGGATTTATTTATTATTTGTAAGTACAAATATAGCTGTCCTCAGACACTCCAGAAGAGGGCATCAGATTTTTGCTATGGATGGTTGTGAGCCACCATGTGGTTGGGATTTGAACTCTGAACCTTCTGGAGAACAGTTGGCACTCTTTTTTTTTGTTTGTTTGTTTTTGTTTTGCTTTGTTTTGTTTTTCGAGACAGGGTTTCTCTGTATAGCCCTGGCTGTCCTGGAACTCACTTTGTAGACCAGGCTGGCCTCGAACTCAGAAATCTGCCTGCCTCTGCCTCCCAAGTGCTGGGATTAAAGGCATGTGCCACCACACCCGGCCCAGTTGGCACTCTTAACCACTGAGCCATCTCGCCAGCCCCTGTGCTGCTCCTTTTCTTCCCAAACTACATTTGTATGTCTGTCTGGCTTGTTCCTTTACATCATCGTAGATCTGCATAAGAATAATTACTAAGCCGGGCGTGGTGGTGCGCACCTTTAATCCCAGCACTCGGGAGGCAGAGGCAAGCAGAGTTCCAGGACAGCCAGGGCTATACAGAGAAACCCTGTCTCAAAAAACCAAAAAAAAAAAAAAAAAAAAAAAGAATAATTACTAGTAACCACAGGACACACAATACTATGCTCTCTTGAAATCTTTTCTACCAAAACCATTAATCCAAAACTCAGTTTAGCAGCAACAGGCAGATTTTTAGGACAAGGACAAAAAGCAGCTTTTGTTTTTTTTGTTTTTTTTTTTTTTTTGGGGAGACACCATAGCCAAGACAACATCTATAAGAGGAAGCATTTGAGTGGAGCCTTGCTTACACTTTTGAACATTCAGTCCATGATCATGGCCAGGGGGCCTGGTGGCATGCAGGCAGTGCTGGAACAATAGTTGAGAGCTACATCCTGATCACAGGCTGAGAAACCAAGGGCTTGAAACCTCAAATTGTGGGGTGGTGAACCTTGAACAGACAGCCTGGTCTCCAGTTGATCACAAGCCTGGAACCCCAGAGACCTGGTGACTTCTGCCTTCATGGGACAGTTGGAGTTCAGCCACGCCTCCTGGGCCCCTGGCTCCTGTCACAGCTACAGCCCCCCACAGCCTCCTGCAGAAAGTGTGTGGCCATCAGTCACGTAGGCAATGCCCCAAGCTCCTGGTATTCTGTCTGGACTCCCACTCCCAGTTACCTGGCAACAACCAGGTATGCTCCTCCCCACTATTACCTGGCAACAGCAAGGTAGCCCAGACCACTATAAAAGGAACTGCTTGCCCCCTCCTCACCTCTTACTCTCTTACTTCTTATTCTCTTGCTCTTACTCTCACCTCTCACCCTCCTTCAACCCCTCTTCCCCCCTCTCTCCAAATGGCCATGCGCCCTCTGCTTCTCTACCCTCTGCCTTTCTACAGTAAACACCTTAAAACCATGGACTGCCTCTTCTCATCAGGATCCACCAGGCTGGAGCAATGAAGCAGCTTTCCCTCTAACAAGCTGAGTGTCTAACCTCCCACCAGAATACTTCCTTATGCTCCAGCCACGACCACCAACCCAAACCGCCCATCAAGCAAGCCGCCTGAGCTAGCCAGAATCTCTCCTCCTGCCCTTTTTCCTTCAGCCCCCGGGCCAGAGTCTGCCGGAGGGTACCAACTTTGTTCTCAGTTCTTCTGCAACAACCAGCGCAGGTTGTCTGGGATGTCCGAGAGCCAGAACTTGTCCTCCCTGGCGACCCAGGGACCCCAGAACTGGCTCTTCCGCGATGCCCAGTGGTCTGCGATGCTGAGAGTCGGAGCCCTACTTCAGCAGTTCCACAGGGACCTCAAACTGTGCCCTTTCCTCACATCCAGAGCCGGATCCAGCGGCTTCTCAAAGTCCAGTGTCCGCCTGGCGGTTCCGTGAGATCCACTGCAGTCAGACTTCCCACATCCCACCTCGCACAGCAACCCTAGCTCCAAGCGGACCCCATTTTTTACTCCACACACCCCCAGTGACACACTTCTTCCAACAAAGCCACACCACCTAATTCTTTCAAATGGTGCAACTCCCTGGCCTTCAACTCAGAGATCCACCTGCCTCCTCCTGCTAAGTACTGGGATTAAAGCCATGTACCACCACTACCTGGCAAATATTTGTTCTTAAGGGATAAATCATCTTCCCAGTTTGTTATCTTCCTTCTATGTGTCTTTTACATGCCTTAAATGCATTCACTTGCAAATTTCTTCCTTTTTTTTTTTTTTTGGTTTTTCGGGACAGGGTTTCTCTGTATAGCCCTGGCTGTCCTGGAACTCACTCTGTAGACCAGGCTGGCCTCGAACTCAGAAATTCGCCTGCCTCTGCCTCCCGAGTGCTAGGATTAAAGGCGTGTGCCACCACGCCCGGCCTGCAAATTTCTTCCTTTTCTCTGATTTTTTTTTTTTTTTTTTTTTTTTTGGTTTTTTGAGACAGGGTTTCTCTGTGTAGCCCTGGCTATCCTGGAACTTACTCTGTAGACCAGGCTGGCCTCGAACTCAGAAATCTGCCTGCCTCTGCCTCCAGAGTGCTGGGTTTAAAGGCATGTGCCACCACACCCTGCTTTTTCTCTGATTTATAAATACCATAAGATGGGTAGATTTAAAGCCTGTGGGAATAGTGGTCTGCAGTATCCCCCACTCCTGTGAGTGAAGCTAAAGGACAGTTTTAAGGTGAGATGAGATGGACCCTACAGTCCTCAGGCATTTGAACATTTGCTTCCCAGTTGGCAGTACAGTCTGAGAAGTATGTCATGGGGTTGGGTAGGAGTGTGTGGGGTGTGGTTTTTAGCTTTCGAAAGACAAATATCATTCCTAGGTTCCTTTTTGTTTCCTATCTGTGGTTTGAGGTTTGAGGCCTCAGTTCTCAGCTCCAGCTGCTGCACTTCCCAGCTGTGATAGGGATGGATTCTTCTCCCTCTAGAACCATGAGTTAACTCTATCCTTCTGTAAGTTACTTTGGTTGTGGTGTTTTATCACAGCAATAGAAAAATTAAGACCACAGAGGGTAAGCACCAAGCCACCCTGATCTGCCTAGTAAGAAGGCCCTGTTTCAAGCAGACCAAAAAAAAAAAAAAAAGATTATGAGTTTAAAAGCTTAGATTCCAGAACCAAGATAGAATTTAGGCATAGGTTTGGTAGCATAATAGGATAAAAGTAAATCTGCTTTTAGGCAAAAATGAAGAGCCAATGAGTGAAATGATAAAACAAACCCCACAAAACAAAGAATAAGTAAGTAGTTTGAAAGAATAATAGGGCCGGGCAGTGGTGGCGCATGCCTTTAATCCTAGCACTTGGGAGGCAGAGGCAGAAGCAGGCGGATTTCTGAGTTCGAGGCCAGCCTGGTCTACAGAGTGAGTTCCAGGACAGCCAGTGCTACACAGAGAAACCCTGTCTCAAAAAAACAAAAAATAAAATAAAACGAAAGGATAATAGGGGCTCTTTATATGTTTCAGCAGGCTAAGGTTCTGGACACCAAACCTGACCACTTGTGTTCAATTCCCAGGACTGATGAGCCTTGATCATCATTGATCATAGAAAGGTTAGGATACCGCAGGTCTAGAGCCTAATATTCTGTGACTATCAGGTGACAACACCTTTTGGAATGTGTAGCTCAGTAGACCACTGGGTTGTACCAACTCACAAGCTAATAGTGTCCTCAGATGGTATCTAAGGTCCACAGCAGAGGTTTCGCTGCTTGGCTGAAACTTGTCTACCTGATATTTCCACCAGTGTATTTGAAAAATACATGCAGGCAAAATATTCATATACATAATGTTGAGGCTTGCCCAACTAGCATAGCTGTAGCCATTTTGTTCTATGCCTGCCAGTTATTGCATATTGTTGACAGAAATAAAGCTGGACTCAGAGCAGGACCATGCTGACCACATACCCTCTTGTGTTCTGGGGTTTGTTAATCTTAAGAAATCCCACAACCATAATCTCCACTTAGGACAAATTAGAATTTGGGCTCTGACCTGAATAAATACAGCCCTCTTCTACAGAACTCATAGATACACAAGTGCACTAGTGTAGAGAGCCACGCCCGAGCTGGTTCTGCCGCCATTCCAAGATGGCGCCAACATCCTGTCACCACCCCCAGCCTGGGACAAGCAAACAAGTTCAGTGCCCATGCGCTTGTTACAAAGCCATGTAAGTCACCGCCCATCCCGGGGCGTAACTTGAGGTAATGGGCAGTCAGCCAATCCTGACAACACATGTCTCACTGAGGTATATATAAGTGGGACCCATCTTGGGCTCACTGTCTTCCTCCTCATGATGTAATAAAAGTTTGCTGCAGGGGCTGGTGAGATGGCTCAGCGGGTAGAGCACCAGACTGCTTTTCCGAAGGTGATAAGTTCAAATCTCAGCAACCACATGGTGGCTCACAACCATCCATAACGAGATCTGGCTCTCTCTTCTGGAGTGTCTGAAGACAGCTACAGTGTACTTACCTATAATAAATAAAATAAATCTTAAAAAAAAAAAGTTTGCTGCAGAAGGATTCTGGTGTCTGCGTCCGTTCTTGCCAGCGTGGACTCTTTCACACTAGGCAATATACAGCAGAATATGTACTTCAGCCGGGTGTGGTGGCACACGCCTTTGATCCCAGCACTTGGGAGGCAGAGGCAGGTGGATTTCTGAGTTCGAGGCCAGCCTGGTCTACAGAGTGAGTTCCAGGACAGCCAGGGCTATACAGAGAAACCCTGTCTCGAAAAAAAACCAAACCAAAACAAACAAACAAAGAATATATACTTCATTACTGTTGATAACAATGAAAACAAACTCATGAAACAAGTGACTGGTTGTGTAGAATGCAGGGGATTCCTGAAAAGCACACTTTTTTTTTTTTTTTTTTTTTTTTTTGGTTTTTCGAGACAGGGTTTCTCTGTGTAGCCCTGGCTGTCCTGGAACTCACTTTGTAGACCAGGCTGGCCTCGAACTCAGAAATCCGCCTGCCTCTGCCTCCCGAGTGCTGGGATTAAAGGCGTGCGCCACCACGCCCGGCTTTAAAGCACACTATTTATAAAACAAGAAAATGAGTAAGCCAGAACTGTATGGAAGGGTGGACAAATCTCAGAAACATTGCTAAATTGGGCTGGGTATAATGGTGGATGTCTCTAATTCTAGGGCTTTGAAGGCTAAGGCAAGAGGACCACTGCAAATTCAAAGCCAGCCTGGTGTCTATGTGATTTCCAGGCCAACTGGGGCAACATAGTGAGACTTTGTCTCAAAAGGAAGGAGGGAAAGAAGGAAAAAAGTAAGTTATTTGGAAGAGTTGCCTACTATTTATGCAAAATTTTCTAAAAAATTACACATTCTGTACATCCATGCCCATATACATATGTGATAGAATTTCAGCAGCAGCATAAATTATGAAAGATAATTATCAAAAGTGGAGGAGTAACAGGAAAAGGGGATAAGATCTGTAAGGACTGACTGGGGCTTACACAATATGTAACATGTGGAATAATATGTATTACATATTGTGGAGTATACATACACACACACAAATTTGTGTGCATTTTTAAAAGTGGGATCTCACTCTAGCTGGCCTGGAACTATGTTGACTAGGTTGGCCTTGAACTCACAAAGGCCCACATGCCTCTACCTCCCCACTATGTGTGTGTGTTTAAATGTTGAACTTCATTTTGATTGATGTTCTATGATGCGGCTGGCCACATAACACAGCATACAAGTAGAGGTTAGAAGACAACCTATGGGTATAGATTTCCCCCTTCTACCATGTGATGCTTTGAATGAATGAATGAATGATCAATGCCCCTCATTACTTATGATATTTGAATACATGGTCACCAGAGGCTTAGGAGGTGTGGTCTCACTGGAGGAAGTACATCATGGGGCAGGCTTTGAGAGTTGAAAGACTCATGTTATTTTTATCTTTCTCTTTTTGCTTCATGCTGCAGTTCACTGTGAGCCCTGGCTTCTGCTTCAACTGCTAACTTGGTTACTTTCTTTTGTTGTAACCAAGTATCATGATCAAGGTAACTTGGCAAAAGAGTGTATTTGGGGCTTACAGTTTCAGAGAGTGAGTCCAGGACTGCTACAGCCAGGAGCATGGTGGCAGGCAGGTAGGCATGGAGCTGGAGCACAAGCACAAGACACTATGAATGGTGTCAGCTTCTGAAATCTCTCAGTGACACACCTCTTCCAACAAGGCCACACCTAATTCTTCCCAAACAGCTATGCAAGTAGGAACCAAGAATCCAAACTTACGAGCCACCACAGCTGCCATGCCTACTGCTTGCTTCCATTCTCCCCCACCATGCTTCTTGTCTTTCTGGAACCTTCTATGAGTTGCCTTGGGTCATGGTGTTTCATCACAGCAATGGAAAAGTAACTGATATTCTGCCATGTGGGTTCTGATCAGACTCAGTTTGTTAGGTTTTTGTGGCAGGTGCCTTTCCTGGTTGGCTTTTTCTTAACTTGACACAAACTGGAGTGGCCTTGCTAAGAGGGAACCACAACTGAGACAATGTCCATGCCTTTGCCTTTTTAATGCCAGGACTAACCATGTACACGACCATGTCTGCTCTTACCTTGTTTTATTTGTTTGTGTGTGTGTGTGTATGACTGGATGCCCAGCAAATGCATGCAGAAGCCCAGAGGAGGATATCAGATGACCTGGAACTGCAGTTAAAGGTGGTTGTGAACCAACATATGGGAGCTGGGGACTGAACTAGGATCCTCTGCAAGAGCTGTAAGCACTCTTTACTTCTGGGCTCTCTCTCTCCAGTCTTTCCTACTACCCCTCCTCTGTTTCAGTGGAGAGTTTCACTTCTGTGTAACCCAAGCTGGCCTCAAGACAGACGATTTTCCTGCTTCTGTCTTCCAAGTTTTAGGTTTATAGACATAGGTTTATAGACATGAGCTACCATGCCCACTCTCTCCTTGTTCTCTACATTGTTCCAATAAAATCATTCCCAATAACCAGAATAATATTGTATCAGTAAATCACATTCAATATACCCTTGTTTAGAACTACATCAGTGCATGTGTGATGGTGAGGGGGTTGCATACCTCTAATTCCAGCACTGGGGAGGCAGAGACAGGCAGATCTCTGAATTAGAGGCCAGTCTGGTCTACAGACTGAGTGCCAGGACACCCAGGGATACACAGAGAAATACAGTCATTGGGGGTGGGGGAGAGAGGAAGAAAAACCCTATAGCAGTCTAAAACAGAGAATCTAATTGCCCACCCCCCAGTCCTCAAGCTCAGAGTTTCATTGTCCTTTTCACTCCATGTGTTTATCTGTCTCTTTACACTGCTTTACTTTCTTTATGGAATGAACTACTCTCTTAAATCATATTAATTTGTGGACTATAGGTATAATAATCCTAGCATCTGTTCCCTACTGGAACATAAGTTCCATGAAGGCAGACTTTGTCCAAGTCTCTTTGCCAAAAACATTGATTTATAACAAGAATGAAACAATTTTTTTTTCTAAATGAATGGATGGATGCTTTTATTTTCACTTAAAAGAGGGAGAGGCATAAGGAAAGGCTTCCATCCAGATCTCAAAACAGATGTGGAGAGGGAGGGAGGGAGGGAGGGAGGGAGGGAGGGAGGGAAGTTGGAGAAAGGGAGGTTGGTGCAGTAGTACAATCAATCAGGAAGGCTCAAACTACTGAGCACACCAGCTTAGTGGCTGAGGCCCACTGATAGCTCTGTGCTGGGCATTTCCAAGCATTAGACCCGGATACATTTAGGTTTTGGGTTTTCTTCCTCCCATAGGCTCTGCAGACAGATTTCTATCATGAGATCATACACTATAGCTAGGGCTGATTCATTTGGGAGAAGAGCCCATCTGCCAGTCAGGGGAGAAACATTTTAGTCTTCTGAGTTTGGGAAGAGCCTTTGATGTGAGTCACACTGTTGGCAGGGACACTTCTGAGTGAAAGGGACAGCTGTTGAAGGTGCTCTGGTCACAGCCCTTTTGGAATTGTGTTGTTCAATGCTTTCTGGAATAATGATCCAAATAACCACACATCCACTCCCTCCAGTAACATATACTCCTTTTTAAAATTTTTTAATTTATTTTATTTTATTATTATTATTATTTTTTGGTTTTTTGAGACAGGGTTTCTCTGTATAGCCCTGGCTGTCCTGGAACTCACTCTGTAGACCAGGCTGGCCTCGAACTCAGAAATCCACCTGCCTCTGCCTCCCGAGTGCTGGGATTAAAGGCGTGTGCCACCACGCCCGGCACTCCTTTTTTTAAAAAGCCTGAGGACAATTTTATTAGTGGTTAAAAGAAAAATTTTTAGGTCAGGCAAGCAGCCCAGAAGAAGGAGTCAAGAGAAGAGAAAGAAAAAAAAAACTACACAGTTTGAATTAAGCTGTCATGGGGACCAGCAATACAGAAAGAAATCCAGAGTATTAGGGAAAGCAGACATGATTTAAAGAAAAAAAAAAAAAAAAGCAGAAGGTTGAGCGGGGTGGCTCCAGCTTCTAGTCCCAGCACTGGGGAGGCAGGGGCAGGTGTGCCTCTATGAATTCAAGCCAGGCTAGTCTATGTAGTGAATTTTAGGCCAGCCAGTCAAAGCTACAAAGTGAGACTTTGTCTCAAAAAAGAAAGAAGAAAGAAAGAAGAGAAGAGAAGAGAAGAGAAGAGAAGAGAAGAGAAGAGAAAGGAGAAGAGAGGGGAGGGGAAGAGAAGGGAGGGGACGGGAAGATGTGCTTTTCTGAGTCAGAACTTCTGAGTCAGGACTTAGAAAAGCGGGCAGACAAAACAGAGAGCAGGAAAATCTGTTTTATTTATCCTTTTTGGTTTGTTTGGTTTGGTTCTGTATTTTCAAGACAGGGTTTTTCTGGATAACCTTGGCTGTCCTGAAACTCACTCTGTAGACCAGGCTGGCTTTGAACTCACAGATCCCACTTGCCTCTAGCACCTTGGAGCACCAGGATAAAAGTTATGCACCACCATGCCCAGCGACTGTTTTTCTTACAATTTAGTAGAGGCTGTCCTTGAATTTAAGATCCTCCTGCCTTAGCCTCTCTGCAGTGGTGCTAGGATTACAGATTAAGAGCAAATGTGCCTGGCTAGCTGTCCCCGCTTTTTTTTTTTTTTTTTTTTTTTTGATGATGGGATTGAACCCAGGGCTAGTACATGCTATTCCTGATAGCATTCTTCTGAGCTACACTCCCAAGGCTGGTTTTTAAAGCTAATACGACAATGGTTATTCGTTTTGCTGATGAATCATTCTAAATAATAATAATACATTTTTGGAGGCAAGGTCTCTTTATGTAGTAGTCCTGGCTAACTGGAATTTACTATGTAGACCAGGCTGGCCTTGAAATCACAAAACTCTGCCTGCCTTCATTTCTTGAGTGTCAGGATTAAGGTGAAAGATCCTGAGAAAATGTAACAGGTCTCAAAGACCCCGAAACTGGGAAAGAGATTTCATTATTAGTAGAAAGCCTTTACATAGCTAAATATAATAGCCTGAACATTTCTTGAATCTGTGTGCTTGCCCCTACTGTTCTTTGAATGCATGTATTTGCCAACTGCTATAGCTCACTGCCAAGAGTTTGTGGGTTAGTNCTTGAGGAACCATAAAAACCGGGTCCTCTTTTCCCTCAGGGTCGACTCCTCTATCCACTTCCGGGATATGAGTCGTCCCCAGAGCTCTGGCTTTCCCCGAATAAAGCCTCATGTGATTTACAGCAAGCCTGGTCTTCTGTGAGTTCTTGGGGGATTCGCCAATATCCCGTGACTTGAGTGGAGGTCTCCCTATGGGGGTCCTTTCAAAGGGTATATACCACCATGCCCATCCTAAGTCAATGTTTGTTTGGTTGTTACTGTTGTTTTTTGAAACAGTTTCACTATATAACCTTGGCTGGCCTGGAAGTAGCTAGGTCAGCTAGGATGGTCTTTGTCACAGAGAGTCACCAGCCTCTGCCTCCCAAGTGCTGGGATTAACAGCATGCACCAGCAGCACACCTGGCCCCAAACCAGTCTTTAATGAAACTGGGTTCTTGCCTGGTTCCATGTCATCCTTGAGCAGCTGTACATTTTACATAGGAAAATCAGTGCTCCTATGCTTCCTAGGGCAGTGACAGGCAAGAGTCCAACCCTACCCTGCATCACTTTGGACATTGATTTCTGAAGCCCTACTCATTGGGGTCCAGGAGTCACCCCACAAACCATATGAACACCAATCTCAGTCAGACAGGGATGGATTATTGAACGCATATCCTATGACTGATCGATAAGGGCTGTAGCTCAGAATTTGGGGCTGAGGCTATGACTGCAAAGACCACAATAAGCTCATACACAGGTGCTGGAAGCACTGCCCAGAGGTCAGCCCTGTCTCAAGCCATTTTAGACATAAATTTATATTGACCTTTAATTTGATGGGACCTACGTGAAGATTATATATAGTTATGGAATTTAAGATTATCAAGCCTCATAACATACAGAACATAAGAGGGTGTGTGGTCAGCATGACCCTGCTCTGAGTCAAGTTATTTTTCTGTGTCAATGACTGGCAGGAGTATTACATCAACAGTATGAAATATCTGGTGGGCATGGAACAAAATGGTTACAGCTGTGCTAGGGGGGCAGGCCCAACATTACTGATAGGTTTTTCTCCTCTGGTATAAGCCAATTCAAACTGAATTAAAGCCATGCAGACCCAGAGATGTTGGGGTCCACTGCCCGCAGTGGACTGGGTTCCTGGAGGATTGGCCCGAAGCTGAAATGAAACTAAGGGAGTGGGGGAAGAAAGAAGGTCTCCGAGACTACATGGTTGCTTCTGCTTAGAACGACTCTTTAATGGTGGACAAGCATTTGGGGATAAAGGAAGGGGAACCCCGCCCCCAGTCTTCTGCGCAGGCGTTCTGGAGTTTGGCGGGAACCCTGAAGTCTCGTGACATCTCTCAGGTTGCGCAGGTGGGCTGGTCGTAGGTGGGCCTCTGGTAAGCTGGGTGGAGCCGGGTGACCTAGGAGACGTGCAGAACCTGCTGCAGGGGTACCGGGCTCTTAGCCTAGTTAACAACACAATGGGTGCCATTGGGTGCGGCACGGCTCAGGCCATTTGCACCAACTGTGTTGGTGGGGAAGGACACCACACAGAGACAGAGAAGCAGGGAAGGACACCACACAGAGACAGAGAAGCAGGGGTCAGAGAGAGAGAGTGAGAGCGCATGTGCGTGTGTGCAAATGGACCAAAATGTCTGGACTATATAGTAAAGAGCCTGAAGAAAGTTGAAGGTATGGGTATGCCCTCAGGGAGGGATTGAGGGATGCAGGGTGAACCCAGAGGACAGGTCCATCGGTATGCTAAATAGGCACCTCAGGCTCTTCTCCAGGGTCTGAAACTCAAGTTCTACCTCTATCTGAAGAGGCAATCTGGTTCTGTGGTTTAGGATGTGTAAGAAAATGGCACACGGAAGTGAGGTATGTTGGAGCATACCTGAGAGCCCAGCTCTTGAGAGGTGGAGGAGGAAGGATTGGATTACATAGCAAGTTCGAGGCTGGGGTTGGCTACAAAAGAATGTAAAAAAAAAAAAAAAAAAAAAAAAAAAAAGAAAAGAAGAAAGGAAAGAGAAGGAAGGAAGAAAAGAAGGATGGGGAAAGGTCAAGGAGAAGGAAGAAAATGTAGTAACGGCAAACCAGCAAACCAGCAAACCAGCAAGTGATATCTTTGTCTCAGGACCATCAACTGTACAGTCAAGAGCTAAGTACAGAGGACCAGGGATATAAGCTGCATAACTATCCACAAGAGCTTCAAGACTGAAACATGCACAAAGAAAAGGGGGTGGGGGGAATGAGAAGGTCAGCTCAGGAACTTTGTGAAGGTCATGAAACTCTTGCCCCTCCAAAGGGAGAGGCTAATTAACATTCCTTAGACCACAGGGTGGAAACAGACTGGCAGGGACACATTCCACAGACCTTTGCTCACCTTCAGACAAGGGAAGTCTTTGTCACCTCTTTCTCTAAAGGCCAATCAGTTTAAAGGGCACACTGTTCCATCAATCATATTGTGCCTAGTTACTGATGCTCTAGTCTGTCCCTGGAAACCATAGAAAAACTTGCCGAAGAGGTGCTGGGGGGTCGCAGTCCCTCCTTCAGGTCTGGGAAGAACCCAGTGAACTGGAACAATAAATTCCTCTTGCTTTTTGCATGGATCCTGGCTCCATGTGGTTCACTCAGGGGGTCCCCAGTAAGCTAAGGCTCCCTGGAGTCTTACAGTAAGAGTGAACTCTACTGTAGAGCCCGTCCCCAGACTGAACTAACCCTTTATTTATTTATTTATTTATTTATTTATTTATTTATTTATTTATTTATTTGATGTATATGAGTACACTGTAGCTGTACAGATGGTTGTGAGCCATCATGTGGTTGCTGAGAATTGAACTCCTCAGGACCTTCAGAAGAGCAGTCAGTGCTCTTAACTGCTGAGCCATCTCTCCAACCCTCAACTAACCTTTTGTTTTGTTTTGTTTTGCAGATAGTAATTTGTTTTTAAGATATTTTCTTAATTTACATTTCAAATGCTATCCTGAAAGTTCCCTATACCCCCCTCCTCCTGCTCCCCTACCAACCCACTTCCACTTCTTGGCCCTGGCGTTCCCCTGTATTGGGGCATATAAAGTTTGCAATACCAAGGGTCCTCTCTTCCCAATGATGGCCGATTAGGCCATCTTCTGCTACATATGCAGCTAGAGACATGAGATCTGAGGGTTCTGGTTAGTTCATATTGTTGTTCCTCTTATAGGGTTGCAGACTCCTTCAGCTCCTTGGGTACTTTCTCTAGCTTCTCCATTGGGGGCCCTGTGTTCCATCCTATAGATGACTATGAGCATCCACTTCTATATTTGCCAGGCACTGGCATAGCCTCATACGAGACAGCTATACCAGGGTCCCTTCAGCAAACTCTTGCTGGCATATGCAATAGTGTGTGTTTGGTGGCTGATTATGGGATGGATCCCCGGATGGGGTAGTCTCTAGATAGTCCATCCTTTCGTCTTAGCTCCAAACTTTGTCTCTGTAACTCCTTTCATGGGTATTTTGTTCCCTATTCTAAGGAGAAATGAAGTATCCACACTCTGGTCTTCCTTCTTGATTTTCTTATGTTTTGCAAATTGTATCTTGGGTATTAGTTTCTGTGCTAATATCCGCTTATCAGTGAGTGCAAATCAAGTGACTTCTTTTGTGATTGGGTTACCTCACTAAGGATGATATCCTCCAGATACATCCATTTGCCCAAGTATTTCATAAGCTCATTGTTTTTAATACCAATTAACCTTCTTAGTTTGCTTATATTAAACAGGGCTCTTAACTGCTGACCCATCTCTCCAGTCCCTAATTTTTTTTTTCGAGACAGGGTTTTTCTGTATCTCTGTATAGCCCTGGCTGTCCTGGAACTCACTCTGTAGACCAGGCTGGCCTCGAACTCAGAAATCCACCTGCCTCTGCCTCCTAAGCGCTGGGATTAAAGGCGTGCGCCACCACGCCCGGCTTTTTTTGTTTTTTTGAGACAGGGTTTCTGTCTGTAGACCAGGCTGGCCTCAAACTCAGAAATCTGCCTGCCTCTGCCTCCCAAGTGCTGGGATTAAAGGCATGTGCCACCACAGCCGGCTTCTTCTTTTTTTTTTTTTTTTTTTTTTTTTTTTTTTTAACATGAGGGTTTTAAGCATTGGAGAGTTAATGACAAAATAAATGAATAAATAAATAAACAAACAAGGAAAGGTATGACCACTCCTACTTATACTGGAAGTGTAAACTTACTACAGATGTGTGGGAGAGAATAATGAAGAGTCAGATCAAGCTGAGCCACGTGGGGAGTAGGGGAGGGGAGGGGGAAGGGAAAGAGAGGGGAACCAGGTGCAGCAGCCAAGAAAGGAAAAGCTAAAGGGGTCAGATAACCAAAATGGCTTGGATATATAGGGAAGAACTTCTGTGGGGAAAGCAGCCCAGCCCCTGGGCTGGAGAATTCAGGGTAGAGGGACTGGACTGAGGGATGCTGGGAGAACCTGGAGGCCAGGTCTGCTTTGATATGTTAAATAGTCACCTCAGTCATGTGCTCCAGGTTTGAATCTTTTTTTTTTTTTTGGTTTTTCGAGACAGGGTTTCTCTGTGTAGTCCTGGCTGTCCTGGAACTCACTCTGTAGACCAGGCTGGCCTCGAACTCAGAAATCTGCCTGCCTCTGCCTTCCGAGTGCTGGGATTAAAGGCGTGCACCACCACGCCCGGTTCCAGGTTTGAATCTTAACAGAGAGGGATGGCTTAGTGGTACAAAGCACTGGCTGCTCGCACACAGGACTGGACTTCTATCCTATGCATCCACATGGAGGCTAGCAACCATCCATAATTTCATTTCCAGGGGATCTGACACCCTCTTGTGGCCTCTTTTTTACACGTGTAATGCAAAGATACACATGTGGGTATAACACCCATACACATAAAATAAATCACAAGGTTGGTTGCTAGGGTGGCAAAACTGCTGTGCAAACTATTGTGCTCAACCAATCCTCCTGCCTCAGCCTTCCGGATAGCCAGGAGAGCTTTTTTATATAAGAGGGGGATTCTTAATTTTTTTCTGTATTACTGGCTTAATAAGTAATAAATTGATATTTTATGCAATTATATTTATCTTTATGGATTCTTTCATTCCCCTTGTCTCCTATGATTCTAGTCTAGGGGCAGTATTGTTGCCAGTGGCCATTTGGCAAATATCTCAGAGACAAGGGAAGGAGGAGAGGTTTCTTTTGGCTCACAGTATCAGCCCATTGAGGTGCTGCACCAGGGAGGTTCTGGCCAGAGATGGCTGTGTGAGGCAACCGACAGGAAATGAGAACAGAGGACAGAAACATGATTGGAGACAGGCTTCACAGGCTGGTTCTGAGTCACCGGATCCACCAGGAGCCCCAACCTCTAAAAGACTCTGCAGCCTTTAAACCATGCTGCAAGTTGGGCACCAGAACACTCAGAACAGGAGCCAAACACTGGGACTGTGTCTGCTGCCCACTTCTGATTCAGACCCTAACAGGCATGCCTGGAGATGCTTTGGCTGTCCCAACTTGAGTGAGGGTAGGGGGTGCTGGCACCTAGTGGACAAAGGAGAAGGGAAATTTCTCTGTGCACTCAACAGTCCACAACAAAGAAATGGGAAATGAACACTGCTGTTCTCTTTAGCCACCAGTCCCATTAGCTCCTAAGAGGAGAATCAGCCTGTCCTTTGACACGTTAGGCTAGGCACTGACTTCTTTCTACACAAAGTCCTAGATGGCACTCTTTTCCCAGTAAAAGTCTGTTTTCCTTTACACTGATAACTGTCTTGTTGTTTATCTAAAACAGGGCTGCACATAGAACGTCCTTAGGCTCTAACCCAGTGCTGAAGAGATGGCTCAGTGGTTAAGAGCACATACTGCTCTGCTGGGGACCTGAGTGGTTCCTGCACCCACAGCAGCAGCTCACAATCACCTGTAACTCGACCTTCAGGGGACTCCAGCCTTGTGGCCTCTGCAGGCGCCATACTAAGTCACAGGCATACGCATACACACTCATATATTTAACAATAGTCGCTTCATAGGGCAATAAAATGCAGCATAACAAGGTAGGACTCTAAATCGCATAGAACCTGTGTGCTATAGATATTTAATGGATTATAGATGTTAGTGCTTCCAAAACAGTGGTCAACAGTCTTAAACAGTGTTACAGGCTAGGTGTGGTTGCTCATGTCTGTAATACCAGCACTCAGGAGGCTGAGACAGGAGTGCCACATAGGAGACCCAGTTTCTCCTCCACCCCACCAAAAAGATAAAGTATGAAATAATGTTATCGAATTTCCCAAGTAGGAAAGAATTCAAAAGAACAGGGGTAGAACATGTTGAGAAGCAATTGGGAAGTGAAGAAATTAAGACTAGTCCTTCCAGAATGTTCACAGTGACTGAGAGGCAACTCAGCCCAACAGTTAGAAGGCAAATACTTTCAAAGATGAAAGACACTTAAGTATTTTATATCTGGACCAGAGAGTGAATGAAGACAGCAGACACCAACGATGAGACACTAAAGCTTTAACACAAGAAAGACATAACGGAAAAGATAACGGAATAGTGGCTCACACCTGTAAATCTCAGGACTGTGCCGGTAGAGGCAGGAAGATCACAGTAAGAGAGGTCAATCTAGCTCAAATTGCAAGTTCCGGGTCAGCCAGTGCTGCACCATGAGATCCTGTCTCAGTAAGCTGTTAGCAAGAAAGAAGTGGGCTGGAAAGATGACTAGGTGGTCAAAAGTGTTTCTTGCTCTGCCAGTGGACGCTGCACTCGCATGGCAGCTCACATCTGCCTATAACTCCAGCTCCAGGGGACCATTCCCTCTTCTGACCTGAGTGGGCAGCCCCTATCTCCATACTCACACACACACACACACACACACACACACACAATAAATCTTAAAAAAAAAAAAAAAAAGAGAGAACTCACTTAAGTCATAAATAAGAAAACGGAGGAGGAAATCCTAGAGCCTACGTGTGTCCACTCCTAGAGGAAATTGGACCGAAGCAAAGGCAGATGGAAAAGATGAAAGGCTTGTATTCCTGAAAGCCCCTGACAGCCATGGTAGCCTTTCCGGCTGGGGCACGATTTTTCTAAAAATCTGCGGATAATTCCCAAATCTTTATCTTTTGACGGGGAGGAGGGAGTATCTAAGCATAGCTAACCCCCTCAACAACTGCCCAGACACAGGGCCAAATACAGTACGAATTAGGAGAACCCAATACTGGCAGATCCCACCTCATACCCTCTCAGCCTCTTAATTGACTGGGATCGCGCAGACTCTCTGGATCAAACGCTTAGTGTGACCTTGATTGACTCGTTAAAGAATCCGTCTGTGGCCGATGATTGGTTGGCACGTCTGGGCTCTGGCCAATCCTGAAGGGGGCGGGCTGGTTAAGCGTCCGGTTTGCAGCAGGCACAGGTCCGTTGGTGGCGGGCTACTCTTCTCTCTTCGTGGTCCCTGACTCAGTATCTAATGGAGCTTTCTTACCAGACTCTCAAACTCACGCACCAGGCGCGGGAGGCGGTAAGAAAAGCTATCCCAAACAAGCAAAACCCAGGATTGTACCAGGAACTCTCGTTACTACAGATTCGCGACTCTCCGGTTGCTATGGCGACAGAGGCGGCCGCCCAAGTGGCGCAAGCGCAGTAGCTCAGGGTTTCCTTAGTGAAGGAGGCTGGGTTTGAAGTGTTTATTCCAGCTGGATACATAGAGGGGCGAACTGTGGAGAGTTTAGGGATGACATTGAACTTTTTGAAACACAGCTGCACGGTCGGTTTGTGACGTAAGAAAATTGGATTTTGAAGGTCAGATCAGGCTACTGGTTGATGTGAGTTTGAAGTGTGCAAAATGAGATTGTTGAGTGAGGTTGGTGATGAATGCCTTTTAATGCCAGCATCTGGGACAGAAACAGGCTGGCCTCTGTGAGGTCGAAATCAGCCTGGACTACATAGCAAGAGTTAGGCCAGCCAGAGAGGGTTTCACGAATTTACAATACACCCCATGGTATCCTGTGGCGTGGGTCGTCTGCTACTGCCAGCAATATTTCCACAACAGTGGACATGAATGGAAAGCTTACCGTGTTGCAGGCACCGGGCAGCAAAACAATACCGCGGGTACGGGGTGGGGTGAATGGGGGGTGGGGTGCTGGGTAAAGATGAACACAAGGAATTACGGACATGGGTGGGTCCTTTTTATTTTATTTTATTTTTAAAGCTCCACAGGTGGTGACTGGATTGGGTAGATAAGGCTATTAATCATGACCCTCGTGTCTTTTTAACCCTAAAAAAAAAACCCTAAAATTATTTTGCGTGTATAAGTGTTTTATCTGTGCGTGTGTGTCTGTGCACCACCTGTATTCAATGCCTGCAGAGCCCCAGGGACTGGAGTTACAGATGGTTGTTAGCTGTAATGCATGTACTAGACCCTCTTGGAAGAGCAGCCAGTGTTCTGAACTGTTGAACCATCTCTCCAGTTCTTCTATTGCTCTTTTTTTTGTTTTTTTGTTTTTTTTTTTTTTTTTTAGTTTTTCGAGACAGGGTTTCTCTGTGTAGCCCTGGCTGTCCTGGAACTCACTCTGTAGACCAGGCTGGCCTCGAACTCAGAAATCCGCCTGCCTCTGCCTCCCAAGTACTGGGATTAAAGGCGTGCGCCATCACGCCCGGCTCTTCTATTGCTCTTTAAAGTGCCAATAATACCAACATGCCCAAAACACACCACCTCCTGTCAGGCATCCTCTGTACCTTCCAACCTCTGCACATTCCAGAAGGGGCAGGCTACCGTGGAAACTGCTACTTCCTCACTGGGCATTGTTTAAGCCCCACTCAACTCTGAGTCGGAACCACCTGCATGAGAATCAGAAGCACTGCCTCCTGATGGGAGCAGAACCTTGTGCTCCAGTGGGACTTGCTGAAACAGCCTGGGTAATAGGCTTGTGAAACTGGCCTCATAAACACACACCAAGCACAGGCCTAAATGGTTTCACACATCTCCGTGATTTCAGTTCTATACATATGTTGGAAAACCCCAAACTACTGGTAGCCCACCCTGCTCAGTATGGTACCCTTGTCTCAGAAAGATGCTTTATGGAGGGCATAATGATCGCTGGCCACACGCTTCTGCATCTTTGTCTTTGCTTGTTCACCTCTTTCTTTCTTTCTTTCTTTCTTTCTTTCTTTCTTTCTTTCTTTCTTTCTTTCTTTCTTTCTTTCTTTCTTTTTGCTTTTTCGAGACAGGGTTTCTCTGTATAGCCCTGGCTGTCCTGGAACTCTGTAGAACAGGCTGGCCTCGAACTCAGAAATCCGCCTGCCTCTTCCTCCCAAGTGCTGGGACTAAAGGCATGCGCCACCACTGCCCGGCTCCACCACCTACTTTCAACATTCTCTGTCAACAGCTCTACCTTTTCCATCTCCCTGACTCTGAGATAGTGCAGCAATATGCACAGTTATTAAAATCAGAATTCCCGGTCACCTACAGTTCTTTACAGAAGGAGAACATCAACAAATGGTCTTTATTCTACTTCCTGAACTTCTCTTTAGTCGTTCATGTTACTGCCCCCACCCTGATGCCCCAGGAGTCTTCAATCCTATGTGGAGGTGGCCTCTCTCCACTCTTTGTTGAATGTTACTCTTTGGTTGGGACTCTTTTAATGGATTTCCATTATACTTGGAAAAACAAACTCAAACTTTGACAGGACTTATGGAACACTATAGTGAGACAGAATTCCAGAGGATTTTGTGTGTTTTTTTCCCCCCTGCCACTCTCTACTTTGTCTCCCTTAGCAGCAGATACATTCTTTCTGATCAGAAGGTCTCCAAACTCTTAGAGTCTGTACATTAAAAGGTACTCTCTAACTGTAATTAATTTATTATCTGTTGTCTGTATGTTGCATACTCTCAAAAACAAATTCTCTGAAGCTTAAAAGACAAAGAGCCAAGTCTTTTTGTTTGTTTGTTTTTGTTTTAGGCTCTAGATGGCACCAAAGCAATGTGTAGCTACCCTCAACGTTGCATGCAGTGGGTCTGTGCTTACTAAAGCAATGCTTAGCTATGTACTATGCAGGGATACATGCACTGGGACTGTGTTGATTTGAGGTCTTGAGGAAGGGAAAAGGTAAAGATGGCGGAGGTGACTGCTGAATTCATTATAAAGAGAACTGGTTGTCAACCGGAATTGTGATCATCTAATTAAGATACAGTATTAAGGTTCCCAGAATGTTTCCAAGTGTCCAGTGTGGCCCAGTTTGGTCTCAGATTTGTTATAGGTTACTTAGATTAAAGAAATTCATGCCCTCAGTTCTGAAAAAGTGTAACTTTTTTTTGGTTTTTGTTTTTCGAGACAGGATTTCTCTTTATAGCCCTGGCTGTCCTGGAACTCACTTTGTAGACCAGGCTGTCCTTGAACTCAGAAATCTGCCTGCCTCTGCCTCCGGAGTGCTGGGATTGAAGGTGTGCGCCACCACGCCTGGCTAAGTGTAATGTATTTTAAGATAATTTTCTCTCCTCCCCTCCTCTGCTTCACTCCTTGGCTTCCTTTTCCCTCCTTTAAGAATTTATAATGGATATGTAGCCTAGAAGTGACTCTAGGTATATGGGGATATGTATAGGTTATGTGTAAATACTATTATATTTTACATAAGACAATGGAGATACATACAGAGTCTGCCATCTGACACCCAGACGCCCCAGGACACCAAAGGATGCCTCACAGTGTGTGTGTGTGTGCATACATACTTGCATATATATGGTTTTTCTCTCTGGAGAATGCTGATGAATACAGATTTGTGTCACAAGATTCTATGAAATACTGATGCTATTGGTGACTTTGGGTGGCACGCTTTCTCTTCCAGTATTTTAAATTTAGTGTTTAAGTAAAATTAGACTATATCCAGGGGCTGGGAATATAGATCAGTTGGTAGAGTATCTTCATAGCATGTAGGAAGCCCTGAGTTCCATCTTCAGCACATCATAAGCTGGGTGTTTGTGGTCTTAGGAGGCAGAGGTCAGAGGGTAAGGCTCAGGGTAGATGCCAGCCTGAGAGAAACTACCAGGAATAAGGCTGACTAGGTTGAATCCAGTTTCTATACCTCTGCTGGTATTTGTTTGCTTGCTTGTTGGTTTCTCAACTCAAATATAAGAACCTCTAAAATGCTCTGAGACCAGGCAGGTTGTAAGGAGCAGTAGCTCCAGTGTTTTAAATGTGGACACACAATTAGAGACAGATAATGACTGGATTAATGCCCAGGAATGGTTATGGAAAGCCTGAGCCACACACTCTTGTGTACGCTGCAGATAAGTGGGGCCCAAAGCTAGTTTTCCTGTTTCAGCCCAGTCTCAGCTGATCAGAAGAGACTCCTCTCCTCTAGTGAGGGCTGGGCACTCTTTTTCTCATGTACTTTTTTTTTTCAAGACAGGGTTTCTCTGTATAGCCCTGGCTGTCCTGGAACTCACTTTGTAGAGCAGGCTGGCCTCTAACTCAGAAATCCACCTGCCTCTGCCTCCCAAGTGCTGGGATTAAAGGCGTGCGCCACCACTGCCCGGCTTCTCATGTACTTTTAAAGAGGTTTTTGCTTTGCCTAAGGTGAGCTTTTGTATTAAAAATTATTTAGTATGTGTTCAGATAATTGATGAAGCAGTTGACTAACTTTCAAAATGAGTGTTAAATGCCTTAGCTTTTTTTTTTTTTTTTTTTTTTCCTTGTTCCGGTCAACCCCGCTCGCTCCCGGCCGCCCCCGTACGGCCCCCACTCGTTCCAGCCAGCCAGGCTCGCTCTGATCGGCTCCGCTTGCTCTGGTTGGCCCCGCTCGTTCCGGCCGTTCCCGCTCGTTCCGGCCGTTCCCGCCGTTCCCGTTCGGCCCCACTCGCTCCGGCCCGCTAGCTCCGGCCGTCCCCGTTCGGCTCCGCTCGCTCTGGACAGCCTGGCTTGCTCCAGTTGGTCTCTCCAGTCCAAGGATTCATTTCTTATTATTCTTCATAAGTACTCTGTAGCTGACTTCAGACGCACCAGAGGAGGGCGTCAGATCTTGTTACGGGTGGTTGTAAGCCACCATGTGGTTGCTGGGATTTGAACTCATCACCTTCGGAAGAGCAGTCGGGTGCTCTAACCGGCTGAGCCATCTCACCAGCCCCAATACCTTAGCTTTTATTAATTGCATGGATCCCTAAAAAAAAAAAAAAAAAAACCAAAAAGCAAGTAATTGAAAATTTAATTACCTCAGTGTTTTCCTTCAAAGAACTGAGGCTTATTAAACTTTAAATGTTCAAAACATTTAAGCATCTATTGAAATACCAATAGCTAGAAACAATGTTCAGTTCTAAATACTAATTTAAAGAAGTTCTAAATCACCATAAAGCTAAGCTGAATTTTAAGTAACTTGTGTTTTATGTTTTGCTTTTTTTTTTTTTTTTTTGGTTTTTCGAGACAGGGTTTCTCTGTATGGCCCTAGCTGTCCTGGAACTCACTCTGTAGACCAGGCTGACCTCGAACTCAGAAATATGCCTGCCTCTGTCTCCCAAGTGCTGGGATTAAAGACATGTGCCAACACGCCCGGCTTTTTTTTTTTTTTTTTTTTTTTTTTTTTTTTTTTTTTTTTTTTTTATATGGTACAGGGTTTCTCTGTGTAGCCCTGGCTGTCCTGGAACTCACTTTGTAGACCAGGGTGGCCTTGAACTCAGTAATCCACCTGCTTCTATCTCGCAAGTGCTGGGATTAAAGGCGTGCGCCACCACGCCGGGCCCATTTTACTTTGTTCTTACACAGATAAGATTAACTACTTCATCACTGACCACTACTGCAGCATTGTGGGCATTTCTCAAATTGCCGTGGCTTTAAAAGCTACACATTGTGATGCACTGGTATAATCCCAGCACTCAGGAGGCAGGGGCAGGAGGACTGAGAGTTCCAAGGTAGCTTATAAAGTAAGTTCCAGGCTAGCATGGGTTAAATAGCTAGACTATGTTTCAAACCAAACAAAGCAAAACAAGAATCCAGAACATAAATGCATGAATCACTGTTGTTGAACCACATACTTCTGGTTCAACCTGGACAAGACAGGGAGACCTCTCAGACAAGCTGCAATACTCAAGACAGGGAGACGTCTCAGACAAGCTGAAATACTCTGTTAGCATCAGGATGTAATGATGAAGATATATTACCACCACCAGGAGTATCAAGATTTTGCATTAAAAGCATCCTAAGTCAGGCATGGTGGCGCACACCTTTAATCCCAGCACTTGGGAAGCAGAGGCAGGCAGATTTCTGAGTTTGAGGCCAGCCTGATCTACAAAGTGAGTTCCAGGACAACCAAGGCTATACAGAGAAACCCTGTCTCAAAAATAACAAACAAACAAACACCCCCAAAACAACAACAAAAAAATCCTTATTTGTTTTTTTGTTTGTATAAACAACCTCTTTGGGCGTGTTGAGATAGGGTTTTTGCTACCAAACTCACTCTATGGACTATGCTGTTCTCTAATTTGCAATGATCCTCCTGCTTCTGCCTCCCACATACTAGAATTATTGCCATGAACTACCATGACTGGTTAGGTTCTACTTTTAACTACAAAGAAATATAAATCTCATCACCCAGATATATCTTTTTTTTTTAAGATTGTGTTTTTTGAGCCGGGCGTGGTGGCGCACGCCTTTAATCCCAGCACTCGGGAGGCAGAGGCAGGCGGATTTCTGAGTTCGAGGCCAGCCTGGTCTACAAAGTGAGTTCCAGGACAGCCAGGGCTATACAGAGAAACTCTGTCTCAAAAAACCAAAAAAAAAAAAAAAAAAAAAAAAAAGATTGTGTTTTTTGAAGTTTATTTTTTTCTTTTTTCTTATTTTAGATTTATTTATTACTTAAGCACACTGTAGCTGTCTTCAGATGCACCAGAAGAGAGCATCAGATCTTTTTACAAATGGTTGTGATCCACCATGTGGTTTCTAGAGTTTGAACTTAGGACCTTCGGGAGAACAGTCAGTGCTCTTAACCGCTGAGCCATCTCTCCAGCCCCTGTTTTGTTTTTCATTATGTGTGTAAAAAACGCGAGTGTGTGCATGTGTGAGTGCAGGTGTTCATGGAGTCCTCAGATTCCCTGGGGTGCCACTTAAGGCAGTTGCAGGTGCTAGAAACTGAATGCAGGTCCTCTACAAGAGCAGTGTCTCTTAGCCACAGAGTCATATCTTTAGCCCTGGATTTATTTTTATCTATATGTATGTATGTTTGCCATGTGTGTGCAGATGCCTGCAGAGGCCAAAGGCACAGGATCTCTCAGAGATGGTGTTATAGGTAGTTGCTAGTTATCCAACCAGAGTGCTGGGAACTCAGGTCTTCTGCAAGTGTTTATAACTTCTGAGCCCCACCGGGCGTGGTGGCACACGCCTTTAATCCCAGCACTCGGGAGGCAGAGGCAGGTGGATTTCTGAGTTCGAGGCCAGCCTGGTCTATAGAGTGAGTTCCAGGACAGCCAAGGCTACACAGAAAAACCCTGTCTCGAAAAACAAAAACAAAACAAAACAAAACAAAATAAAAAAACTTCTGAGCCCCATCTCCAGCCTCACCCAGATATATCTGAAAAGTACTTTTAAAATTGGCATATGGCTGGGCATGATGGCACACACCTGTAATCTTGGCATCCAGAAGGGTAAGGCAGGTAAATCTCCAAATTCAAGGCCAGCCTGGTCTACATAGAAAGTTCCAGGTCAGCCAGGGCTACAAAATGAGACCTTAATTTTTAAAAATTGGTATAGCCTTCCACTTTAAACTTTGATAGCAGGTCCCAGAACTAGTTCTCTTGCTGTAGAGACCTGAGTTTGATCAGTAGTCCTCAAATAAAGAGAGAGGGGTATATAATGGTTGGTGCCTCTAATCCCAGAGCTGAGCAGGCAGAGACAGGGAATTCACTCAGCCTTATTCATCAGCCTGTCTAGTCAAATTGGCAAGCTTCAGATTTAGTGACAGAGCCTGTCCTTAAAAAAAACAAAGAAAAAACAACAAAAACCAAACAAACAAAAATATTGAGGAAGATACCTGATGTAGTTCTCTAGCATGCAAGTGAGTGTACGTGTATGTTTATGTGTGTGTGCACACACACAGAACAAAGGAAACTAAACTGAAACGCAGCACTGGGGCATCAAGACAGTGTGGTGGGGAGAGAGCAGTGACTGGATTCTGGCGTAGGAAGAAGAGACCCAAGAGCATGGCAGGTGTGCTGAGACGGGTCGGAGTTTGGAACGCTTATCATTGGGAGTTGGGGATTAGAGTCATAGAGAGGAGAGAGAGCTAAGAAGTGGAAACTTAAGGGTTCTTTGGAAAGTAGTTGGATGGTGTTTTGCTGGGGCAAACACATGGAGGAATGTTTAGCTGAAGTGGATACAGGTGAAAGGCTAAGGCAGACTTGTGAAGGAATTTAGCTGAAGCTGACACAAGAGGCAGGATTTTCTGCTCAAGCAAGCACTTGAAAGGACGCATGCTGTAGGATTCTTTGCTAAAGACATGCATGTATTGGTCTGCCTTACATTGCATAGTTAAGCTGCATTTGTCAGGACCCCATAGTAAGAAATGCTCAAAAAAAAAAAAACAAAAAAACCTTCTGGTGGTATGCTGCAGTGTCTTGGGATTTCCAAGAACTCAGGATCTTTGACAGAGTGATATCTGCTGAGACAGATGAACATGCTGAGGCAAGACCCGTGGAGGACATGTTTGGAGGATATAAATAGGACTTGGTGAACAGTGACAGAGGCTGAGGGAGGCTTGCTTATAGAGCTAGCAGGCTTGTGAGTGGCAAATCTTCACTGATCTTCATTTCACTGAGAAAGGCACAGCAGAGAACTTTTCCTGGTGTCCCTCTGGGTCCCTCATGCTGACTTGTGCCGAGGCTGATGCCTCTCTATTAGGTAGTGCCACCGCTGCTAATTCATGCTTGCTGTCCCAACTCTACTACTGCACTGGACTGCTGGTGTATCCATGAAGTGTTTGAGAGTAGACTGAGCTTCTGCTGCCTGCTAACCTGTGAACTGAACTGCTGATTTCCAGACAACACAGACGGGAGTTGCTCCAAAGAACCTTTCTAAACAGGTCCACTTCCCCCGTATCCTTTCTTTCCCACTACCTCTGGTGGGCTACCAGAGAGGTTTAAGCGTTTGAGAACCATCATTAAAAATAGGTGTTTGAAAAAAATTAAACTTACAGAGCTATGCTGAAAAGCAAGTCCAAAGTTCTTAAGTTTGGGCTGAATACTAAGTCACACCCTGGCAAACTGACCATGTGAGGCTGAGCAGAGCAATGGCGGCAGGGAACTGTAGAGCGAACACCCATTCACTCTCACAGCATGGGAGATGTTGAGTTTGGACAAAACCTGTATGAAGACCCCAAAGAGACAAGTAAAACTAGCCCCAGAGTAGAGCCGACTTCAGACGCCCTTCCCAACAAATCTCCTAAGCTCAGACTGCCCTGGAAAGAGCTACCCGGCCTACCAAAGGAAAGGTTTCAAAGAATACCATAAATTTCGAACTTCCTCAGGCTGACTGGTGGCCTGTAATCCCAGCACCTGGTAAACTGGGTCAGGAGGATTGCTAGTTTAAAGCCAGCCTGGACTGACTAGTAAGTTTTGGGTCAGTTTAGACCTTATTGTTAAAAGATAGACAGAAGCTTCACAGATGGCCTAGTGGAGGATGTGTACCCAGTACCTGCATGGTAGAGGGAGAAAGCCCACTCCCCTTGATTTCCCTCTCACCCAGCAGGTACTCTCTGAAATTTTTAAATAAATTTTAAAAGACACAAAACAAAACAAAATCTTAATTCATATCCTCAACGTCTATCACATGCTGAAAAATTGCTTTAGTCATCAGAAACAAGAAAAAACAAGGCAAAAAACAGCCAGTACCAAATTGATTCAGAAATATTACAGTAAACAAACGAGTAGGCAAGGATTTAAAACATACCTAGTCAGTAGGGCACGAGAACTGGCTCAGCAGTTAGAAGTATTTGCTGCTCTCGCAGAGGCCTGGGTTCTGTTCCCATCACTCACTGTCGATAACTGTTCACCAAGGACCAGCCTTGGCTCAGAGAGGGCTCCTGAGGAAGGGGAGTCTGCGAATGGTCAAAGGGCTCCAAGTCAAATCGTGGCCTATGGTACTAGCTTGTGGTCTCTGTTCTGTTAGAGACAGCTTTGCAGCCTGCTTCCTCGAGGTTCTGCTCTCTCTCCCTCTCCCCTCCCTCTCATCTGCTTTCTCTGGAGATCTCTAGACAGCTCTCTCTCTTTGTTCTGCTTGAGCCATTTCTCCAAGCAGTTCTCTCTTGCTATTCTAAAAACTTTTCTGGATAGCTGATCATAAGCTCTGTCTTTTATTTTCTGCATCAATCCAGTCATCTCCTTCAGGATCCCTTTTGCTTACCCTGTCAAGCTGCATTGGAGACCCAGCTCACAATTTCTTTTAACATTGCAAAAGGATTCCTGATCTGCCTGCCTCTGTTAAGTACTGATGCTGAACTACCTGGGTGGGACCCAGTCCTGGAATTAGCATTTCTACCACACCCAGGCCTACCCTAGCTCTGTCCCAGACTGACCTTGAACTCAGGAATCTGCCTGCTTTTGTATCTGCCTGTCTTTGTATCTTTTGGACAAGCTGGCTCATAGAGTAGCTGCCTCTGTTCCTTTAGATTTGTGAAGCCTCTCATAATTCATATTGCATTCTTGTTTGCTTTTTTTGCATAATTGAGAAATTACGTATTTTCATGTTTTTAGAGTTCTTTCCCACAGCCTTAAGGCCTGTCCAGAAGGTCCCAGTGTTTACCATTCTGCTGAGACCTTAGCCATACCTTTGCCTGCAGGACTTGGGCTGCCTGATTATCATGGAGTCATTAACATTAACAAGAATTTTAGTCCTTAGAGGAGGAATGTAATGTATGCACATTATTATACAAACAAGCCTAATGCCTAATGTATGCACATTATTATACAAACAAGCCTAAAAGGCAGCCATTGACACTATTGGGGGCCTTTGGCCCTGTACCTGTGCTGGAGCTGTGTCATTCTGTACCCACCAAGGCGATACCATGCCTGTTCTGGAGGATCTAATGCCCTCTTCTGGCTTCTGTAGGTACCGGTCACAAACTTGGCATACAGTCATCCGTGCAGGAAAGACATAGACAAAAGAAAAACCGTCAAAATATGCTTAGGGATTGGAAGGGAAACATGACCAAAGCACAAGGGATGATAAGAGCGGAAGTGGGAGCTGGAGTAGGGCACACACTCCTCCCGCCCCCCACAACTCAGGGATTTGCCTGCCACTGCCCTCCCTCCCATGCTTGGATTAAAGGCGTGTGTCTCCACCCCTGGGCTAATCCCAGCATTTAGTGGGCAGGAGTGTTGGAGCTCTTTGACTTTGAGGCTAGCCTGGTCTACATATTGAGGCCCTGTCTTAAAACCAACCAACCTGCCAGGTGTGGTGGCACATGCCTTTAATCCCAGCACTCGGGAGGCAGAGGCAGGTAGATTTCTGAGTTCGAGGCCAGCCTGGTCTACAAAGTGTTCCAGGTTAGCCAGGGCTATACAGAGAAACCCTGTCTTGAAAAAAAAAACCAAAAAAAAAAACCCAAACAAACAACCCCCAAAAAACAAACAAACAAACAAACAACCAACCAAGTCATTGACCTGGTCCTCCTCCCCATTTTATGTGTATACGTGTACCTGAGTGGAGGCCAAAAGAGGGAGGCAGATATTGAACTGGTTTGAATAAGCATAGCCCTATGGACTCAGATTTGAATGTTCATGAGTGGCATTAGGAGGTGTGGTCTTGTGGGAGGAAGTGTGTCATTGGGGTGTGCTTTGAGGTTTCATATGCTCAAGCCAGGCCTTAGGGTACACTCTCAATTCCTGCAGCCTGCAGATGCAGTTGTAGGACCCTCAGCTACTGCTTCAGCACTGTGTCTGTCTGTGCCATGGCATGTTTTCCACCATGATGGCAATGGACAGAACCTCTGATTTAAGCCAGCCTCACATATAAGAGTTTCTGGGGTCATGGTGTCTCTTCACAGCAATTAGAAACCATAAGTGTGATAGGTGCTGTAGACTTGGAGCTGTGGGCAGTTGTGAGCAGCCTGGCTGGTGGTGGGAGCTGAAGCAAGGTTCTATGCAAGCCCGGCAAGGGCTCTCGCCTCCCAGCCATGTCTCCAGCCCTCTGTGCTCCTCAGCTGGAGACACTCTGCGGGGTATAAGTGTTAGGCTTAATACAGTACATTTCAAAAGTGTGTGTGTGTGTGTGTGTGTGTGTGTGTGTGTGTGCGCGTGCGCGCGCGCGCGCGCCATGGATAGCACCACACAGTTGTGAGAGTACTACTATGGGTATTAGCAGCTGAACTCAGGTACTCTGGAAGAACAGCAAATCTTAATCATTAGCTATCTCTGCAGCCTCAATACAGTTTGACTTTGTTGTTGTTGTTGTTGTTGTTTTGTTTTGTTTTTAGAGACAGAGTTTCTCTGTGTAGCCCTGACTGTCCTGGTACTCACTCTGTAGACCAGGCTGGCCTCGAACTCAGAAATCCTCCTGCCTCTGCCTCCCAAGTGCTGGGATTAAAGGTGTGTGCCACCACTGCCCAGCTTGACTTTTTATAAAGATATGAAAGTGCAAACAGGCTTGGTGCAGTAACCACTTTTTAAATCCTGGGGCTTGGTATGCTGAGGTAGAATAATCTCTGAGAGTTCAAAGCTAGCAGGGCCAATCAATAGCTTGTTTATAGAATGTGCCAGCACGTAACCTCATATCTGTAATACCGTCTCTGTCTCTCAGGGACAGAAGCATGGGAAATGTTGTAAGTTTGAGGGTAGCCTGGTCTACATTGCAAGTTCCAAGCTAGACTTAGATAGTAAGAGACCTTGTCTCAAAGACAGACAGACAAGTGTACAATAAAAAGTCAATGCCACTTTCCCTACCATTGATTCTTTGCTTACCCTTTGTTATGTGACACTTTTCATACAGTGAAACACACATGCATGCACACATTAGTCCCAGAAAGGAAACCCATCACAGACCAAAGTAATGAGGTTGTCAAAGTCCAATTTGAACCAAGCTTTTATTGGGGTCACTACAGGAGTGTGGGTGAGGCGCTATTTACAGGGCCAGAGATGAGCCAAAAGCAGCTGCATCACTGCAAGGCCCCCCCCTGACCCCCACCCCTATGGGGACTCCTGAAAGCTGCACATCTGGAGCTCTCCGCTCACATCTGGAGCACTGCACAGCTTGCATGCAGTTCCCTGTATGTCTCAGGGAACACACAAGCCATACTGTTTTTATGGTTCTGGCTTACTTTGTTTAACCCGATGATCTCCCGCCATGACAGGTCTGCTTTGAAACAACAGCAACAGAAACAAAAGCCCTAGCTTCTGCACATTGGGAAGAACGTGTGATAGTCATCTTTCTGATACTGACTTGCTTTGTTTAGCATGATAATCCCCAGTTTTATTCATTTTTCTGCAAACAATATAATTTTGTTCTTTCTCTTTTTTCATAAAAAGTTAGCATACAATAGAGTTTGTTTTCCTTGGTATACAGCCCCATGAGTTCTGACAAATGCATACGTGCATACAGCAACCCCAACACACAGAATAGATCTGTCATCACAGAAGAGTCCCTTGGGGTCTTTGTTTCTGCCTTAGCAACAGTGCATTGGTATCCACTCTGTCCATTTCCCCACTGTGGGCACCTGGATTAACTCCTTCTCCTCTTCCTGGAGTGAAGGGTGTTTTCCCCATCTGGTTGAATGGACATCCACTAGGACAGGAAGTGGACCCCCCAAGTCCCCTTGGTCTACAGCCTTGGTCATGCAGGGTGTGGCTGCACTGGCTTCAGGGGAGACTTTTTCAGCTTGCCCCATCTGATCTCACAGGTTGCACTTTCCCTGGCTTATTTCTGTACACAGTGGGTATGTGAAATCAAGCCCAAGATTTGTTGTTGTTGTTTTCGAGACAGGGTTTCTCTGTGTAGCCCTGGCTGTCCTGGAACTCACTCTGTAGACAGGCTGGCCTCGAACTCAGAAATCCGCATGCCTCTGCCTCCCAAGTGCCACCACCGCCTGGCCCAAGATTTTTAATAGCTCTTTTGAATCACTTTTAAACTTCTTGTTTCCTTTAGTGGATGCTGCTGCTTTCGTTGTCTTTTTCTTCAGTAGCTTGTCATAGGTGAGGTGTGTCCCAAAGACGATCTTCCATGCCAAATGGGTATGTGTGGTTTCTCTTTCCGTGACTTGGGAATGCTTGAAATCTGTTCTGCCCCAGGCACCGCATCCACTGCTGTCGCTCCTACCTTCTCTTCTCTGTCCAGGAAGTTTGGAGCTGGTGTCTTTGGGTCAGACTGGGTTTCCTCCAAGCGCTTTGGCACTTCCAGCCTGTTTGCAGGCATTTGCCATTGGGCAAACGTTTAGCGACCTGGCGTTCCCTTCGCCTCGCTTTCCAGCCACCGCTAGAGGGCGACCAAGGCCTCCCGCTTCCTATGAGTGCCGCCTTGGTTTCAAATCTGGTAACTTCTCCTCACCCTCTAGGCTCTTGCACCTGAGTTCTCTCCCCTCTGGACCTTCTTGAGCCCTTCAGAGGGCATGGGTGTGGCCTTTCCCAGGTATTGACTGGGATTCTTTAGGAATAGTTTGTGGTTTACTGCTGTGGAATAGCAGGACAGGAGAGAGGTGATCATGAGGAGGCCTGGCACATGGTGGTCATGAGAAGACCCCTGATGTAGAGGAGAAGCTGGTACACCTCTGGGAAGGGAGCAGCTGGTGTCTCCTCTCCCAGTGATGCACCCTCTAGTATAAGGACCCGGAGTTCCAGCTTTCTGTCCTCTTTGTGTGGATGCTCTCAGCTATGGAGGCAGTTCCTGGGTGCTGTCGTGTTTACAGGATGGCACTGAAATTATGGTTCCCCTGAAGAGTCCCCCTGGGGTGATTTCTACCTTGGCTCTCTAAGGAATCCTCTGGTCCAGGCTGAGCCAGCTTCTTCAAGTCCCTGTCAAGGAACGAAGCAAGTTGTGTACCATCTTTCTGATATAGGTCTCCACAAGAATGCCCACGGTGATGGACAAGTATTCTTCAAATATTCCCACAGTTTCTCAGGGTCAGTGCTGCAAGCCAGGAGGGCTGCAGCCTCAGCTCCGCGCCAAGCACCCGATCAGCAGCTATTGTCCCTGGTGCAACCTCCTCCCAGCAGCAATGTGGTCTGGGTTGTTCCTCAACACCGGGCAGGTCTGCTTCTGGCCCTCTAGCAGTTACCTTTGCTGCATGCTGATGCCCAAGGCTGGTTGAAGCTCCAGCAGGAGACATTTACGGTGCCATTATGTAAGGGTAATCCACTCTGCTGGGCTGTGAGCCAGGCTTTAACTGCTGTCTGTAGTCTGTTGGTGGGCTAGCCTGTCCTGGCTAGATTTTGTTTCCTGCTCACACTGATTGCTCAAATCATCAGAACACCGTCAGGGATCAATGACCACTTTTTTTTTTTTTTTTTTGAGACAGGGTTTCTCTATATAGCCCTGGCTGTCCTGGAACTCACTTTGTAGACCAGCCTGGCCTCGAACTCAGAAATCCACCTGCCTCTGCCTCCCGAGTGCTGGGATTAAAGGCGTGGGCCACCACTGCCCGGCCAATGACTACTCTTACCAAACCACTTTAGAGAGTTCTAAATCCCTATTTTTTTTTGCAGGGGGGGGGGTCAGAAAAATCAAGTAAATTTGCATATACCCATGGACCAAGAAGAAGAGAAGAAACTGAATCCTAATATTCTAGGTCCAGTGTGAACACAGAAGTAGAAAAAGAAAAAGATAGGTGTGTCTCCAGACAAAGAGCCCTGTGTCTGGTTGCCTTTCCAGATATGGATACTATGAAGATATTGAAGATAAACATCAAAGACACTCTTCCCAGTCAGGTGTAGTGAGGTCTGCCTGTTATCTTTGTACTTGGGGAGATAGAGGCAGTGGGGTCTGCCTGTTATCTTTGTACTTGGGGAGATAGAGGCAGGCGGATCTCTGTGACGTCTAAGCCAGTCTGGTCTGCAAAGTATTAATAATTTTAAAAGTAAATTAAGGGCTAGAGAGATGGCTCAGTGGTTAAGAGCACTGACTGCTCTTCCAAAGGTCCTGAGTTCAAATCCTAGCAACCACATGGTAGTTCACAACCATCCATAATGAGATCTGACACCTTCTTCTGGCAAGTGTGAAGACAGCTACAATGTACTTAGATATAATAAATAAATAAATAAATAAGGTCATAAAGTTAAAAAAAAAAGTAAATCAAACCTTTCCTGAATGTACCAGAAGGTTATGTGTTGCAGTCACTCAATCATCAGCAGGCTGCATCAGAGAATCCCACTGTTGTGATCATAAAAAGAGAAAGAAACATAAGAATATGTTCTGGCAGAGTGTGAGGGAAGGGGGTGTCTCGGTGGGCCCATGCCAAGGCATCCCTTCCCCCTGAGAGACCAGCCACACATGGGTATAGTATAAAATAGTTTATTCAGGGCATGGGGAGGGGATTTAAGCGAGTATTAGAGACAGAGGAGGGCCGAAAGAAGGAGAGAGTAGAAAAGTAGAGGCCGGCCATGGCCATGTGGAGAGAGGTGGGAAGGGAATGGGGAGGATGGGGGAGCAAGGGGCAAGGGAGAGATGAGAATTAAGAGAGAGGCAAGAGAGAGGGGAGGGGCAAGCAGCCCCTTTTATAGTGGGCCATGCTTACCTGGCTGTTGCCAGGTAACTGTGGGGGTGGAGTCCAGACAGAATACCAGCACCCACAACACCCAGTATCAGGAGAGTACCTACCCTTAAGCCGGAAGGCCCACAGTTTATTTACTTTTAAAATATAGAGCTAGAGGCCAGAGAGATATCCCAGCAGTTCAGAGCACTAACCACTCATGCTTACGGAGGAGTTTGATCGCCAGCATTCCTATCAGGCAGCTCTGTAGCTCCAGATCCAGAGAAATCCAACACCCATGGCCTCTGCAGATTCCTACTCTCACAGCGCACATACCCACATACACATAAAAAGTTTCAAAAATATAAAACTCAGCAATTCAGCTTACATCTGTAATCATAGTACTTGGAAGGCTGGGACAGGACTATAGATGCAAGTTCAGGAGCAATCTGGACTCTATAGTGAGTTCTAGGCCAGCCTGGGCTACAGAGAGACCCTCTAACCCCAAATCAATCAAATCCCGAGCCTAGTGTTACAGGCCTTTAATGCCAGCACTAAGGAGGTAGAGGCAGGTGGATCTCTGTGAGTCTCCGCAGCAGAATTTCAGCTAGAGCCTCATAGTGAGACGCTGTCGCAAAAGGTTTAGAATTATTAGAATTTATTAGATTAAAAGGTCTTGACTACCATCACTGCTTTCAAAGTCCTTAGAATTATAAGTTTACAATCAAATAATTAATTAAGTTTCTAGTTTTATAAGCTGACAGCTGGGCATATAAAGAATGTATTGTACTTTATATAATTCTAGCCCTTGAGACGTGGAGCCAGGATGATAGAAAGTTCAGACTAGGCTGTCCTGCAGAGTGTTCTAGGCAGCCTTAGTTATCCAGTGAGCTTCGGCTTCACAAAATCAAACTAAGCCAGAGGGGCAGAGAGTGCATACACACTGACAGACTGAAGAAAACCAACCCATTCTGTTCCTTTAACCCAGACACACTTAGACCTGGAGCTGAAGATCTTCTAACTTCTGCCTTAGTTACTTTCTATTGCTGTGGTCAAGCACCACACCAGGGCAACTTATAAAAGAAACTGTGTATCGGAAGCTCACAGCCTCAGAGGATGAGGCCATGGCCTTCATGGGGGGAGTGGGGCAGGGAGCAGGGCAGCAGGCAGGCAGGCATGGTGAAGGCGCAGTAGCTGAGAGCTTACAACTGATTCACAAGCACAAAGCAGAGGGAGATCAGGTGGACGGGGAGTGGCATGGGCTTTTGAAACCTCAAAGATCACTCCACAAGATTGTACCTCCTAAACCTTCCCAAACAATTCGACAGTCTGGGAAAAAATATTCAAACATATGAGCTGATGGGGGCGGGGCATTCTCATTCAAACCACCACATTACACTTTTAGTTTTTGGTTTATTATTTAGAGATGAGTGTGCATACGCATTTGTGAGTGTGGAAGTCAGAGGACAGTTGGTAGGAGAGAGTCAGTTCTCCTCATACCATGTACCTAAGGATCAAACTCAGTCTGTTTGATGGTGGATGGATACCTTTCATCACCGAACCATCTCACTGCCTCTCCCTTGGTTTTGAGACAGTCTCACAGTCGCGCACACCTTTAATCCCAGCACTTGGGAGGCAGATGCAGGAGGCAGGAGAGGCAGGAGAGGCAGGAGAGGCAGGAGAGGCAGGAGAGGCAGGAGAGGCAGGAGAGGCAGAGGCAGCCTGGTCTACAAAGTGAGTTCCAGGACAGCCAGGGCTACACAGAGAAACCCTGTCTCAAAAAAACAAAACAAAACAAAACCCCAAACAACAACAACAAAAGAGAGATGGTCTCACATAACTCAGCCTGGCCTTGAACTTTGACTTTCCTGACTTTACCTCCCAGTGGGATTACAAGTGTGTACCACACCTGCACGCAGTGTACATTTCTGTTGGGCTTTTGAAAACCATGCAAATGACCTTTCTTCTAAACCTTGTTCAGTGTTCAATCATAGTAGCATGGTATGAACATTTCTCTTGCTTCTAAAGACTTTCAGTCTCTTTCCTGAACTCCCCAGTCACTAATCCATTTGTACTTGTATTGGCTACTCTTTGTCACTATGATAGAACCTCAGGACCAAGGCAGCTTATGAAAGTTTATTTGGGCTCACAGAGAAGGTTAGAGTCTGTATGTCAGGGACAGCATGGCCGCAGACAGCAGGCATGGCAGTCAGCAGAAAGCCGAAAGCTCGGATCTTGAACAATAAGCATGAAGCAGAGGAAGCGACCTACAGATGACACAAATCCTTTTCTCTCACAGCCTTCCTATAGCAATGCACTTCCTCCTTTGACAAAGCTGCACCCCCTAACACTCGCCAGACAGTGCCACTGTCTGGGACCAGTGTTCAAAAGCCAAGACTATGGAGGAGAGCATTTTTCATACAGACTATTTAATACTCATGACTATAAACGACTCTCCCTGTTAGCAAGAGATATTGCTGAATTTAGGACCTTAGGCATATGCTGCAAGCATTCTACCACTGAGGTCCGTCTTAGCTTTTTTGGTTTTTATTTGGAGATAAGCTAAGTTGCCCAGGCTGTAGTCTAGGCAGGTCTTTACTTCTGGCCTGCTGCTTCAGCCTCCCCAGGAGCCGAAGTTACAGGCTTTCCTACAACCAAGTCTACCTCAAAACTTGTTTTATATTCAGGAACGCAGGTGATCAATTCTGGCTCTGTATTAAATACAATAGTCTCTTCCTGGATTTTGGAACTTTCTATTTCTAGTTTTAGAACTAGAACATACAGTTCCAGTGTTCTTTTGGGGGTGTACAGCCTTTGAAATATAGGAACTTTCTTGGTAGAATCGGGTAGCCAGAAAACAAACAAAATTCGATTAGAACCCATGGGCGTATCTACTGCAGCCTCTAGGTGAATGTTAGACCTGAGGACTGTAGACTAGAACGATAATAAACAGCATTCGGAACAAGAGACATCCCCTTCCTAGCTTTGTTTTTGAGATGGAAAGCTCACTGTAAAATTTAGATCTTATTACAGAAATTGAAACGAGCTCATGTAAATTAATCTCCACTGCACCCGTAAAAGGAGATTGAAAGCAGTAATGTTGCATGTGGTGTACATACGGTACCATTTCCTAAATATCTTTGGGGTCTAAAACTGGGAATGACACTCAATGCTTCCTTTTCCTCGGGCTACAGTATCATAGGATTCAATTTTGAATCTGATAATGGAAGCATTTTCGTGGCACAATGGCCCACAAAGGAAATGAAGGAAGAAATAAACAGCTGGATCATTGAAACAGACAAACAAGACCTCTAGATTCGATGCTCACTGCTGGGCTGCTTCTCATTGGTAGACAGAAGTTAATTGAGCATCTAATTGTGTCCATTTCTAGGGTGCACCCTCACTGAGACTTTCTATTGACCATTTGTCGGTGGTTCATTCTTAGTTTTTAATTCAGAAGATGATTTTCTATGCTAATTTGAAGGGCACGAACAGAAAGATGTTGTGGGTCTGGCAGACTTGATGCCATTAATTTAAAGTGTTGTGAGTCAGGCATAGTGTCTCAGCCCATAGGCAAAGGCAGGAGGATTGGCAGATCAAGGCCAGCCTGAGATACAGAACAAATTCCAGGCTAGCCTGGGCTACACAGTGAGAGCCTGTTTCAAGTAATACAAGAAAACAAAGGAGGATCATATGACCAAGATGAATTGTTGGCATGTATAAAACTATCAAAGAGGGCTGGTGAGATGGCTCAGCGGGTAAGAGCACCCGACTGCTCTTCCGAAGGTGATAAGTTCAAATCCCAGCAACCACATGGTGGCTCACAACCATCCGTAAGGAGATCTGGCTCCCTCTTCTGGAATGTCTGAAGACAGCTACAGTGTACTCACATATAATAAATAAAATAAATCTTTAAAAAAAAAAAACTATCAAAGAATTAAAGATATTCTATTAAAACCCCACAAACAACTCTATAAGACAAATGTGCTGGTTAGTTTGGCACACCCTGGAATCACCTGGGAAGCACCTAAGTTGAGGAATTGTGTCATCAGATTGACATGCGGACCCATCTCTTAGAAATGGTCTTGATTGCCTTAGTTAGTGTGTGAGGAGCCAGCCACTGTGGGTGGCACTATCCCCTAGGCAGAGGCTCTGCCCTTTATAAGGAAGAAAGTTAGCTGGGCGGGCAAGCAGCAGCATGCTTATATCCTTTTCTCTCCACCCTTGATTATAGATGGTGACCAGCTCTGCCAGCTCCTGCATCTTTGACTTCTCTGCTGTGATAATCTTTAATATGGAATTGGAAGCCAAATGCATTCTTTTCTAGGTTGATTTTGTCAGGGTATTTATAACAGCAACAGTCCTAAAAACAGAACAGCCACATTCTGTGCTGGACAGAAGCTTATCTTAGATGTTTCCCACTAGCTTTTTCTGTATCTCCACTGTGCTAAATGGTGATGTATCTATCTTGTCTTAAAGTAAAAGTTACTTTATTTTAAAGCCAGTCACTCCAACTGTAAGTTGCTCCACAGCACATGTTGTACAGAAGCTCCACCCCCTCTTCCTCTTAGTTGTTTGGAGAATCAACTAAGGCCTCTTGTATTTTACCGTTAAGCTTTATCTCCAGCCCTTTGGAAGCCATTTTTAAATTGTCCCCAATCTCAAATAGAATTCTACTCAACTAAACTAAAGGGTGTTCTGTAATTTTTACCTTCTGTCACAGAGGACAAGACTAGAACTGTGAGGTTAGTAAATGAGAAACAAACAAGAGGAAACATCTTTGATAGAGTTAGAATGGCTACCAGGAATGTAATGAAAACTGCACGTCTCTCTGATAGGCTATTCCCCCATGTCTTTTTTTTGAAGACAGGATCTCACTGTGAAGCAGTGGGTGGCCTTTATCTTGATAACCTCCTGCTTCTGGCCCCTGGGATTGTAGGCATGTGCCACTATGCCAGGCTTTCTGAGAAGCTAAACAGAGTTCAGATCAGCCTAGGACCTGGAGTTCCCTCCATCTCGAGAGTCAGGGTTTCTTGATGTTTGGGTTAGTTTCCATCCTCTTGTCCTTCCTGATCAAGTACTTTCAGAGGTTAGAGCTTCAGTGTTTAAAGATTCTCCACAGATTTGGAAATAGCCTGACCATTATGATTCAGACATACTGTGAAGTCTGATCTTCTTTCTGCTCTTAGAGCTGGCTTAGTAGTTATAAATTCTCTCTTTCTCTTTCTTTTGATTTTTTGAGACAGGGTTTCTCTGTGTAGTCCTGGCTGTCCTGGAACTCACTCTGTAGACCAGGCTGGCCTTGAACTCAGAAATCCACCTGCCTCTGCCTCCCAAGTACTGGGATTAAAGGCATGTGCTACGACTGCCCGGCATAGTCATAAATTCTTTCAGCTTGCCTTTGTCATGGACTGTGTCAACTCCTCCATCAGTTATGACAGCTGGGTATAGTAGTCTGGATTGGTATCTCTGGTTGTCAGAATTTGAAATTTATCATTCCTCACCCTCCTAGCTTTTAAAGTTTCTGTTGTGAAATCTGCCGTTATTCTCATAGGCCTGCCTTTATACACAGTTGCGTGTTTCCCTCTTGCATATTGCACTATATTCTCTGTTCTGTATATTTAGAGTTTTAACTGCAGAATAACGTGGAGAGTTTCTTTTCAGGCCCCATCTAGCTACTGTTATATTCATGCCTCTTGTATTAGAGGGGCCTTACCCAGGACTTGGAAATTTTCTGCTATGGCTTTATTGAAAATATTTTCTATGCTTTTGACGTGAAGTTGTCCATCTTTTGTGCTCATAATTTGTAGATTTTTATCTTTTGGTGATATCCCAAAGATTTTGACTATTCTGTTCTGACCCTAAAAACAACTTGGGGAGGAAAGAAATCATTTGACTTACATTTCTAGGTCACAGTCCATCACTGAGGGAAGTTGGGGCCAGAACCCTAATAGGAACTGAAGCAGAGTGCCTGTAGGGGCACTATTGACTGGCTTGCTCCTCTGGCTCACTTTCAGCCTGCTTTCTTTCTTTTTTTTCTTTTCTTTTCTTTTCTTTCTTTCTTTTTTTTTTTTTTTTTTTTTTTTTTTTTTTTTTTTTTTTTTTTTTTTTTTTTTTTTTTTTTTTTTTTTTTTTTTTTTTTTTTTTTTTTTTTTTTTTTTGGTTTTTCGAGACAGGGTTTCTCTGCATAGCCTTGGCTGTCCTGGAGCTCACTTTGTAGACCAGGCTGGCCTCGAACTCAGAAATCCGCCTGCCTCGCCTCCTGAGTGCTGGGATTAAAGGCGTGCGCCACCACGCCCGGCTTCAGCCTGCTTTCTTATACAGCCCAGGACCCCCAACCCAGGTGGAGCACCACCCACCGTATGTCACATGAATGGCCTAATAGTGTCTTTGATTCCTTCTGAAACTTCACAAGCCAGATTTCTTTTTTTTTTTCCCTCAGTCCAGTCAATCCTGCTCGCTCTGGTCTGCCCCACTCGCTCCGGTCGGCCCGCTACAAGCCAGACTTCTATTGTCTGTATTTCTCTGTGAATAATAATAATGACAATTATTATTATAGGATAATTACTATAATAATTATATTATTTAATAATAATAATAAATCTCATCTTCCAGGCTCCTGGAACAGCCCAGTAAGCCCTGAGCAATAACTGGCTTTTCCAGTTTAACATTCCCCAATCCTGTACTTGCCACCCACAACAAAGCACAGGGCATGAAGGCCACACGGTCAGGTCTACCACAGCATCATCCTACTGGATACTAATTATTTTCTAGTTTGGTTTCTGTTGCTGTGATAAACACCATGACTAAAAGCAACCTGGAGAGGAAAGTGTTTATTTTAGCTAATGGGTTACATAATGGAGAGAAGCCACTTCAGGAACTCAAAAGCAAGAGCTTGAGACAGAAATGACAAAGGAGTGCCACTTCCTGGCTTGTTCCAAGATCCACAGGACTGGGCTGAGTGAGAAAGCTGCTGTCTTAGTTGGGGTTTCTAGTGCCGTGGGGAAACACCATGACCAAGAGGAAGCTGGGGAGGAGAGGGCTTAGCAGCTTACCTGTCCTCACTGTACCGCATCATTGAGAGAGGTTAGGACAGGAACTCAACGGAGTAGGAACCTGGAGGCAGGAGCTGATGCAAGGCCAGGGATAGGGGATGCCAACTGGCTTGCTCAGTATGCTTTGCTCACCCTGGTTTCTTATAGAACCCAGGACCAGGAGTCCAGGGATCATACCACCCACTTTAGGGCCCTCCTCCATCAATCACTAATTAACAAAATGTCCTATGGTTTGTGCATTTCCTGATCTTATGGAGGCATCTTAATTGGGGATCCCTCCTCTCAGATGACTTTAGCTTGTGGCAAGGTAACATAAAATTATCCAGCACAGATACCTTTCTTATTCAGCCCGGCCCACAGTGGTACCATCCACAGTGAGTGGGGCCTGTCAATCAACGATTGAGTCAGTTTTCAACAGTTTACCACATATACTGCTTTCATGGGTAAAAAAAGAGGGTTAGAGAAATGGCTTAGAGTTCACGAGCACACAGTGCTTTTCCAAAGAACTTGTTAGATTCCCAGCACCTAGATCAGCTATCTCACAAGCACGTATAATTTCAGCTCTGGTAAGATCTGCTACCTCTGGCCTCTGCAGGCACCTGCACTTAAGAGCACATTTTCATATGTGGACACATACACATAATTAAAACTAATACAATTTACAAGACAGCTTTAGAGTCACAGAAGAGACAGTTCTCTGGGCATGTCTGAGGGACTATCTAGACTGGGTGACCATGGCAGGAAGCTGTGCATATGTGGGAGTCCTAGACTGAATCATGGGCATGTCTGTGAGTGATTATCTAGACTGGGTGACCATGGCAGGAAGATTGCATGTGTGGGAGTCAAAGAGAGAACGCATGCTTGGCATCCGTTGCTTTTGCATACTGACTGCGGCCACAATGCTGTACGTGAGTCCGCTGTAGCTGTCTTCAGACACAGCAGAAGAGGGCATCGGATCCCATTACGGATGGTTGTGAGTCACCATATGGTTGCTGGGAATTGAACTCAGGACCTCTGGAAGAACAGTCAGTGATCTTAACCCCTGAGCCATGTCTCCAGTCCCCAAGAAGTTTTATGTAAGGAGAAGGGACAGGATACATTGCAAAGGACCAGCAGCCTACTTGAGCTGGAGCACCCAAGACTATCAGCTGTTGCTTGATGCGCCTTTCATGGGGTCCAGGAGCAGGAGTCAGTTGCTAAGGGATGCAGTGTGGGTGGTTCTCTGTTTTGATTGATAGGCTTGAGCTGTTGTGTACCCTTTCCCTACTACACAGGGCCTTTCCAATGATACAAAATTGGAAATAGGCAAAAGATAGTAAGTAAATAGGGAATCTTCCCAATATGTTCACTCAAAGGACACAGCTTATTTTAATGGATCCAAAACCAGTCAAAACTACATGGGCCCATTGTCCATAGTTCATAGATATATTCCAATATGTATTTAGCAACAAAAGGCAGGGGAGGGGTAAATCAAGGAGTTTCTAAAAGAGTGTGACCTATTACATTGTTGAGATCAGGGAGTACATGCAAGATGCATGTGAGGTGCCGAGATGGCTTGGGGCATTGTTAGGATAGGAGTGTGCACATAACCCATGGCATGTAGAGTTTTAGGTTCTAAGCTCTCCCTATGCTTGTCTGCCTCAGATGTGCCTGGAGGAAAGCCATGGGGTGAAGGGAGGCATGGAGTTAGACTTCCTATCTGATGTGCTCTGAGGTGAGGAAAGGGATATGACAGTTTTGGGTATCTGATAAGTGTATTAAGGTACTTTTCTATTGCTGTGATAAGACATCATGACCAAGACAACTCAGGAGAGCTTATTTGGGACAGACCTGAGGTAGTAGGCACAGGTGCTAGTGCAGCAGCTGAGAGCTCACATCTCAACAGCTCCCTGTGACACAGCTTCTCCAGTGTGGTCACATCTTCTCTTTCTCACAAAGTTCTACCAACTGGGGATTACATAGTTAAACATCTGAGCCTGTGGGAGCCATTCTTACTCACACCACCGCAATGACATATAAGTATATTGGAAAACTAACATAATAAAATGAACAATAACTATTAATTACAAGAAAAAAGTCGTAGAATAATAACCATAGTAGCTTGTGGCTCAGTTGGGGACAGTACTTACATGTCCTAACAGTAGTCACTGATACTGACATAACCATGAGGGGAGGGAGCAGGGAGGGTGTGATATGCTTAATTCTCATCTTGCTTAATAGGGCAGCCATATTTCATGATCCTGATGCATTAATCAGAGGCATGGAACAGAATGTTAGGTTACCTAAAGTAGTTGATTGTCCTCTGTAGAAAGTGAGTTTGTGGTAAGGATAGTAGAATTTGGCATAAGACTATTTTATAGGGCTGGAGAGATGGCTCGGTGGGTGAGAGCACTGACTGCTCTTTCGAAGGTCCTGAGTTCAAATCCCATCAACCACATGGTGGCTCACAACCATCCATAATGAGATCTGACACCCTTTTCTGGTGTGTCTAAAGACTTCTGCAGTGTACTTACATATAATAAATAAAATAAATCTTTTTAAAAAGACTATTTTATAAAGGTAAAAGACTATTTAAAAGTTTTATAACAGTGTATTATTTTCAATTTTTAAAAAGTTATGGCTGGAGAGACGACTCAGTGGTTAAGACTGCTGGCTGATCTCCAGGGTTGGAATGTACCACCCACATGACAGCTTGCAAGTCTATAACCCCAGCCTCAGGAGATCCCAGCCCTCTTCTGGCTTCCACTGACACTGCATATGTTGTACAGACAAATATGTGGACAAAAGACCCATACACATAAACAGAGATGATGATTTTTTGTTTTGGTTTTTCAAGACAGGGTTTCTCTGTATAGCCCTGGCTGTCCTGGAACTCACTTTGTAGACCAGGCTGGCCTCGAACTCAGAAATCTGCCTGCCTCTGCCTCCTGAGTGCTGGGAATAAAGGCGTGCGCCACCATGCCTGGCATGAGATGATGATTTTTAAAGGTTATACTTATTGTGTGTGCGTGTGTGTGTGTGTGTGTGTGTGTGTGTGTGTGTGTGTGTACGTGTGCATGTATGTACGTGTGCATGTATGTGCATAGGAACATGTGATGTGGAGATCAGGGGAGTCAGTTCTCCCACCAAAGAGACCAAGGGATTAGCCTCGGGTAGTCAGGCTTGGTGGCAAGTGCCTTTGCCTACTGAGCTGTCTCGCTTGCTCCAGTTTGCAGTTGTAGAAGGAAGGAAATTTTGACACATGCTACAAAGGGTGAATCTGAAGACCTCGAACTAAATAAAATTTGCCAAACACAAAAGGACAAATATGTGTGACTCTATGAATGGGGGTCCCAGGATAGGCAAGGTCATAGAAGCCAAGTTCAGATGTTGGCTGTGGGGACTGGGAGGAGGGGCAGGGAGCTGGTGGATAATGAGGGAGATAAAAGCATCCTGAAGATGGGTGATGGGATGAGAGTGTATTCAGTGCCTCTCACCTGAACACTTACCTATGTATTATACAATAGAAGGTAAGTTAAAGCAAAAAAAGAGGGAGGGGATGGTCAGGGTGGCCCATGCCTGCAACTCTAGCACTGGGGGATTGGAGGCAGGAGGATCAGAGTTCAAGGTCATCCTCAAGTATAATGTAAGACTGAAGCCAGCCTGGGCTATGTGCTCAAGAAAGAAAAAAAGTACTAGTGCTTTTTGACTAATTAATTATGTACACTTTTTAAATTTTATAACAACATTAGTTGTTATAAAATAGAAAACTATGACCATCATGTTTGTTATGAGTGTTTGTATATAAATTTAATTTTTAAGAGCGTTTTCTATAGTTCAGACTAGCTTCAGCTCCATATGCAGCTGAGGATGACCTTGAACTTAGACGATCCTCCTGTGTCCATCTTTCAATTACAAGGATTACAGGCATCTACCATATCATCCGGTTTTAGGTTTAAGGCAGTGCTGGGGTTGGATTCAGGGCTCTGTGCATGCTAAGTAAGGATGTTACTAATGGAGCTACACACCAGCTCATATGCATAGATTTTATGATATAATTTGGACTACATAGAGACCCGCCCCCAACTTCTTACCTTTAGTCTCTTTAAGTAAGGATGATCATTCTCAATTAAAAGAAATGCTATTGGATATAGATATTTAGAGAATTTGAAATTCTAGAGTACTAAATGTGCACATTAGCACTGCAAATGAAGGCACATGTTCGTCTAGCTTGGAAGATGACCCCATTATGTTGGATTCCCCTGTACTGGGCCCTCTACTCTCCGTGGTCAGGCTGAGGACTTGATGTATGATCACCTCTGAAGGGCTTGGGGAGCCCATCACCCAGTTGATCCACGAACTGGGTTGTACTCTGAGTGAATTAAAGATATATTATCGCATGAACATATGTTGTCATGGGTGATTTATAGATCACAAGTTTATTTTATGTTTAAAAATTGTCTCTTTTTTATTGATCCCAGTTTTAAAATTTTTATTTATTTTTCTTGTCTCATATACTACATTCTGAGTGCAGTAACTCCTCTGTCCTCTCCTCCCAGTCCCTTCCCCCATGTCCCCTGTCCCCCCACATCCATTCCTCCCCCTGTTGCCCTTCAGAAAAAAAGCAGGCTGCCCACGGATATCAACCAAACATGGCATAACAAGTTACAACAAGGTTAGACATAAACCTCGAGTCTTTTTTTTTTAAAGATTTATTTATTTGTTTGTTTTATGTATATGAGTACACTGTAGCTATACAGATGGTTGTAAGCCATTATGTGGTTGCTGGGAATTGAATTCAGGACCTCTGTTGTTCTGGTCAGTCCCACTCGCTCCTGCCCAAAGATTCTTTTATTATTATAGCTAAGTGCATTGGAGCTGTCTAAAAGCACAGCAGAAGAGGACATCAGATCTCACTATGAATGGTTGTGAACTACCATGTGGTTGCTGGGATTTGAACTCAGGACCTCTGAAAGAGTAGTCAGTGCTCTTAACCACTGAGCCTAATCTCCAGCCCCCATAAACCTCATATCAAGGCTGGATGAGGCAACCTAGTAGGAGACAAAGGGTCCAGAAACAGGCAAAAGAGTCAGGGACAACCCCCAGGTCCTCCTGGTACATGTTATGGTTGTGTAGCTTGATGTTCTTGTGGGACGCCTAGCAGTGTGAATGGGGCTGTCTTTAAAAAGTATCTTACTGTTTTACTTGCATGCGTGTCTTGCCTGCCTGTGTGTCTGTGCACCAAGTACATGCAGTAGCCCTGGAGGCCAGAAGAGGACATTGGATCTTCTGGGATTAGAGTTTACCAGCTGCCATACAGGTGGTGCCAGTGATCAGTTACTGGTCCTCTGGAAGAGCCATTTCTCCAGCCCCCTCAAGTTTATTTTACAACCATCTCTTTAACCTGGTCTAAGGAGCAGGTGTATGTATATTTATTTCCTCCTGGTCTTAGGCACCAATAGGCTAGTTAGCTTGCCAGTAAGTTCAACTTGTCACCTGCAGCCCTAATTCAAGTCAGTGTGTCTTAAAGTTATTGATGAAGAGCTGGACTGAAGAAGAAAGAGATGCTAGAAAACAGCTTTATGCAGCCTCTGAGACCACAGAGGCTGGCCAGCCCCTGAGACAGGCTGCTGTCTCGACAGATAGCCATTCCCTCGGAGCCTTTATTGCTGCCAAGTACTGCTGTATCTTGTCCCTTCTAAACTTTCCTCTTTGTTCACAGTACGAGATGAGAACAGAAGCACGGCGAAAAAATCTTCTCATTTTGATTTTGCATTACTTAACACAACAAGGGTATGTTATCACGGCGTTTATGACGATGCCCCTCCTCTCTGACCCTTCAAAAGCACTGACTAAGCCCTTCTGTTAGAGCAGTTTCATGTTTGCAGACAAATAAGCAGAAAGCATAGTGAATCCCTATATACTTTTTCTCCCCACTGTTTCCTATATTATTATTACTATTAATAATATTGCTTTATTATTACTATTATTATTATTACTATTACTCCAGTGTAGTCCCTTACTATTAACATTTCTCATTAATGTAGTTTATTTGTTATAACTGGTGAGCCCTTACTAATAAGTGATGTTCTCCACAACAACAAAAAAGTAATCAATACAGCAGCCACACCCATATTTGGCTAAAAGCAAAGAAAGGCAAACCAATGACAGTTTGTTTTTTAATTAAAGATTTATTTATTTATTATATATAAGTGCACTGTAGTTGTCTTCAGACACACCA